>JAFVLL020024792.1:15000-41077 GCA_021397915.2 Tor tambroides | reverse complement strand
ATTAAGATTTGTACTCATAGAAATTACTAAAGTAGTCAAACCTGTTCATTAGAAGGGGGCGACCCAATACTTTTGGCAATATAGTGTATATCAGACCACAAAAGATACCTCTGAATATTAGCAAATGCACAGGAATTGCAACCACAGAAAACAATTTACAAGCAACCCCCGTCGATTCCCGAGAACAAAGGCGAGCGCACATTTTAGAGTTGCTTCTACGCAGCACTGGCCTACGTCTGGACAGAGCCACTTGTAAAGTTTTCTGTAGACTCTGATAATCAGACTATATCAGGGACTATAACTTCTCTTCATCGCAGATGTCAGAAAGACGCAGCTGTTTGGATGAAGCGTTGTCCTCTACACTTCAGCGCTGTCTCTGCCAGAGCCGTGGCCTAAGGGGACGTTTTAATACCCCACCGTCATCATCATCATCATCATCATCATCACACCGCTGCCTTCTTTCTTGCTTGTTCTGTCATGTTAGCTCTATGTTAGCATCTGACACTGTTAACCCAGATGACTGGAGTTATATTAGGTTTACGTGTAAGCTGTCAGTTCAGTTTCGGCATCATCCCACGAGCTCCGGGAACACTTATAATGTCATGTGGGTGCTGCGGCTGTGTGTGTGTGAGGAGGCTTTGCTGAAACACACAGAGCAGTGCTTCCCAGCTGATGCTTTTACACTGCAGCTTAATTCATAATCTCTTAATGATAAATTATTAATATTTCTTGTGAAATAGAAGTACACTTTAGCATACTTTTAAAAAGACTACTGTACTTACTATGAAAATAATATGCTTTAAAAGAATATGCATGCAAAGGAATGTAATGTTTTCAGATAATTAATTGCATGTTAGTTTAAATTAAATGAAAATGGATTATAGTTTAAATTTATATTATGTGCAATTAGTTGCATTTTAGAGTGTTTTTGACCCACTTATGTAGCACTTCAATACATCTCTATATGTAGTTTCATAATAACTTCTGTTGTCTTTGAAATATGGCTAAAGTGGTAGCACTTTACAGTCCTGTTCCTCATGTACATACTATGAACTTAAAGTAATTACAATAACTAGGTAATATCTAGGTACTAACTCTGAACCTACCCCTAAACCTACCCCTACCCCATGTAAATACCTTATATTACCAGTACTTTCTTAAGTAAGTACAGCTTAAGTACACTTTAAGTACATGAAAGTACACATACTGTAAAATAAAGTGCTAAAGTGTTACTGCTGAATGTACTGACAAAGATTTATGCTAAACAAAAATATACTCTAATGTCATTTTCATTAAACTGTGTATATGTCATTTATATTTCACATGTATTTGTAATTACACATTTGTAATTATGTAATGATGAAGTTTAGTACATTTAAAATTTTAAAATGAATTTAAATATATTAACTTTAAATGTAACATCAAATAACAGACTAGAATTCTAATCAAGCTCTCTTTAGTTTGTTAGTCAACACAAGTGTACTTCTTTTAAGTGCAACACAATATTAAAACATGATTTAAAATGCACTGTAAAGCAAAGCTGTTCATTTGACATTATAACAAAGTGTACTTTTTAAAAGAAACACAGTAAGTAGTTTTCTCTGCTGTCTGTGATCTATTAGACATGCAAATCTTTTTTTTTTTTGGGTCACAACCCACCAGTAGACAAAGTTGGTGATATAGAGTAGGTATTATGTGCGTTTTCTTTAGATGACCAAAATTCCTAAAAGTCCCCAAGTGATCTAAATCTGAAAAAAACCTCTCCTTAAGGACATATATAATAGTTACATCTCAAGGGTAGTGTTTGGGTTCATCTGTAGTAATTCTAATTAGAAATATATAATAAAAAAAAAAAAAAAAAACTACAGTATGTCCTCATTTAGCAAATGTGTGTGTCTACAGTAGCAGAAACGCAGTAGGTCTTCTTACTTTAGGTGAGTGATGACTGTGCTTTCACTCAACACACACAGTCATCACTAGTTGTCTCATTTGTAACATTCTGGGATTTGAGTCTCAAGCACAGTAGTTCTCCATCCATTCCTACAGGCTCCCTGCGCCGCATGTTATAGGTGTGTCTGATACCGCTTGCTAATAGTAGAGTCCATCAGTTTACAGGAGGAGCCGTGGAAATGACTGAGAAACCCTGTTCTATGTAACACAACAGGAACATGGTGGGGGGGGGGGTCCATGAGTGATGCATGCTGGGTAATGAAGGTCTTTATGTGCAGCAGGAGTACTCAGCTCAATTCAGTTCTCTCAACCTGAATCAAACATGACTTGAAGTTATTTAACTATTTGGGCTGGAAATATGGAGAAATTAAAGACAACATGAAACTGTGCTTCACTTCTATGGCATAACATATTAGGGCAGGGCTTGATTTTAATTTGGCCTATGACATTATTGATTAATATTATTTCTTTGCTCACACCTCCTTTGTTATGAGAGGTGAAGAAAGTTAACATCTTGACGAAATATCGCAAAATCTTTTTTTTCTTTTACTGTAACATGCACTAATTAAAAGTGTACAATAGGACCAAATGACATACTAAATGTGATTTCATGTTGTCTTTGAGCCACAGCACAGATTGAACTGAATTGCTCTGCTGAAGCTCCAGTGATGCAGTCACAAACACGAGCACACCACACACTGAATCCTCACCTAATACAGCTGTCGGCACGAGAGGGTCATTAGGCGCTGCAGAGAAACATGCAGAGTTATCATAAACCAAACACTCAACAGCTCAGGACGTTCAGAAACTGAAATCGGCGCTGCGCCTGCACTTGAGATTTTACTCACGATTCAACAGAAGCACTGCTGAACGTGGGTGCGTTTTGCACGATCACACGATATCAGGTCATTACTAATAACTAACCTGGATGCCCTGGGAATTGCAGAGGCGCGCTAAATGCACTTGCATTGGGCTGGGCAAGAAAGAGCTAAATAATCTAAACTCTAAAGCAAAAAGAAACTGTTGTCATTACACACTAGTGCCGACAAACACGCATCACTCTCTTCACGTGGGCCGCTTTAGGCTTTGCGCGCGTTTCGGTTTTTACACTGTTTTCCTACACACATCAAGTGGAAGTTTCAAAATCCTCGCTCGACAAGCTCGAGGTCCATGTTGACAAAAGTCAAGGCCGAAATACAGTTTACTTTATACAACTGCACAAGCGTTCTGGAGGACTGGAGTACTCACGGCGGTTGCTGAAGTTGTGCGAGTCCATGAAGGTGACGGACACGGGCTCCTCGGCGTGCAGAGTGCTCTGGTCTGCGTAACTGCGGTCCATGGAGTTGACCATGTGCGTCATCTCCTGACGGGTGTTTCCGATGGCGTCCTTGCGCTTCTTGGCGAGCTTCCTGATAAGCCAATTAAAGACAGAATCATTAAAGATCTACTACTCCAGAAAATCCCTGCACCCTTCACCCCACCCAAAGCACCCACATGTAGGAATAAACAGAAGACAGGAGAGAGAAGAAGGGATGATCCGAGAGGATCCATGGTAAAGGACAACTCTCAGGAAACTTTTAGGAAATGCTTGCAAATTAGTGGATGTGATTCAGGGAAATAAAACCATGCCTGTTCAAACTGTACATCAAACTTCTTTATTTGAACACATTTCACTATTAAAAAAGTTACAACTCAACTGTTACAAAATTACTCTTGGCATTTATGAGGGATTTTTTGGATTAAAAAAAAGTGATAAAATAGAATACTTTTTAGTAAAAAATAGCTGCTGTATTCTTGATTAACATCATAAAACTGCAGAAAACCATGTTGTTAATCAGCATTTTTGTCTTGTTTTCATGAACAAAGAGCTGCACGACAAAATGTGATAGAAACTTGTTACTGTGCAGTTAACCTAAGATTAATGTGTTAATTATTTTAAAGTAGATTCAGGATGTCTGTTGTTTCTATTAAAAGATAATATTTGACTTATTTTGTAAAATTTGCATTCAAACATGAATTATATGGAAATCTAAAGAAAGGATTTAAAGGCTTAATTCAGGATTGATGTGTACAAAATGACATCAAGAACATCGAGACGAACAAATTATGAGGAGAAGTGAGCTCTGAATTGGTCTTATTATCTTATGCACTTTTGCTTCTTGCTTAAAACAACCCGGTCTTGTTTTAATGATGATTTAACGGGTAAAACAAGACTAAATACTGATCAAGACTTTTTTTTGCAGTTAAGAGATTCTTCATGTCAGTGTCCGTTTTTTAGGGCGTTTGTGTATTTAAGAAAGCAAATACAGAACTGAAAAATATACTTATCATGGTTTTACTTTAAAAAAGGGACGTCATGTGATGAAATGTAATGCGGAGCTGTGAAAGATGATTTGTAATGCAAATGATTTATGCATTTTCTATTTATTATTGTGCTCTTTTTGACAAGAATAGATGAAAGCAGGAATCTCTTGATATTTGACTGAGGTTTTGTAGAGATGTCACAGGAACTCGCCTGCTAGATTGAGCTGCAGACTAAAGGCCAACCGGGGACACATGAAAAACACCCTCTGAACGGATGAGTGTGTGAGGATGAGAGGTGGATGGAGACAGGGTGAGGAACTATTCCACACACACACACACACACACACACACCCAAAACCAAACCAGACACAAGTGCAGCATTCTTTTTTCAAATAACACCGCTTGGATGCGACCGTCGCCGAGCATGTCCAAGAACTACTACAATGCAAAGGAACGTGATCGGTCAAAGCGATTTGTGTTTTCGCTTGAAAAAAGGATACTGCATCTTTAAAAGACTAACAGGACTAACCATAGACAGAGAGCAGAGAGCCCTGCATGTTAAGTCACTGTTTTGCTTTTGCTTTGGTCTGAGCGTCTCTGTTACTTACAGGTAATATGAGTACGAATAGTAGCTCCTCCTGGCGAGCGAATGAGAAACAGCACAAACAGATGAAGAGATATTGGTGAGAGCAATGTGGGAATCAACCGTACCAACATAAGCAACAGATACCTAGTCAACAGCAGTTCTGATGGAAGCTTTTAGCCTGATCTCTGGCGTTCACTGAAACATGCATGCATCTGAAACCCTACAGTATTTACTTTACAGGCGTCAGTTAAAAGGAGGAAAAGAAACAAAACGCAGTCAGAGCATGCAAAATCTCTGGCTGCTCGATTTCATCATGCATTTCAGGCGCTCTGACTTGATAAATCACTGCAATAAATCTTCAAGCACAGATGATCTGAAAAAAGCCATTTTTAAAGAAAAGAAAAAAATCACCTATGTGGAGCACAACCAAAAAGGCACAAATAAAATAAATAAATAAAATAAATGCTGCAAATCAAATCGGTAAGCTGCTGATTTCCTGCAAAATAAGCAGCGTCAATGACCACTTTTTTAAAGATGCAGTATCTTCAGTTTGACCGGAAAACATTGCTATCCATTGCTCAGCTGGAAAAGAGCCTTTTATATTTACCGCTGTGTGTCGAGGTTCAGCATATGCACATATTAATTCCTTTAAATAGGACGGTAAAACACGCAAAAAATGAAGCCACCACAAACTAAAGGTCCCACATCTGTGAAACTTTGGTTAGAAAACAAAAAGAGTTTTGTTTGAAATGATGTCCGCTGACATCAGACGAAGACTCAGATACTGCTTACTTTGTCTCAGTAAGACCATCTAGTATAGGACACTTTTGGTTGTGGAATAAAACAATCATGGGAGACAAATGTGGCATTTCTACAACAGCAGCACCAGCCAGAAGCTTTTGCCTTTAACGTAACGCTGTATCCACAGCAACAAGTGTCCGTTTAACAAGCCCTGCTGTATCTCTTGTTTAGGAAAATGAATGAAAAATGCACTTTCTACAGTAAGTACTACTGCACACAATGAGTGAAGTATGGAGGAGGAATCAGCCTAGTGCTGTTGGGTCAGGGTGCTTTACTGGGATCTGAAGCCCATTCGAGAGAAATTACAGAAAAAAGAAAAAAAATCCCCCACATCACAAAATAAATACATTTTTTCAACATCAAAAGCCCACTCAATAAATCTTCATATTTATTGTCCATTTCTACCCCCAGACAGCAGCCACAGCATCACCAGAGCACACACAAATGCATCCCAAAAAGAAAGAAAATGATACTGGATTCAGCTTGAATAATATGCTTCGCTGTGAAGTATGGGTGCATTTGTACTGACCTACAGCTTAAACTAAAACTCACAACATCTCTGCTTCTGATACATTCAGTGCTACATTTTGCTAGAGAACTCTGGTTATTTAACACTAGAGAAATAATCCTGTGCACTCCTTAAAAGTATTACATTTCTATTTGTTTACTAATCATCATCATGCTTGAGTATTGCAATATGTAATGCAGAGACAAACTACAGTATAAGACATATCCTTCCTTGAACCCAGCTATTCTAAGATGTTCAAAAGAGCCCTGAGGCTCCACATATGAGCCTTTATTTGTTATTAAAGGTTACTGAAGATTCCTCTGTGCTGCTAGTGCAACAATGAATATCCAGTATGAACTGTATCTGAGTGTTTGTGAGAGAAAGAAAGAGACCTTCAAAACTCCACAGCATTCAGTTTACTCACTAGAAGTCAAAACAGCGGAGACATGGGATCTAAGGTCAAGAGGGAAGAGAGAAACAACACCTCAGCGAGGGCAGGATCTTAATATTACTTGAATTTAGGACAAAAATCTGGACATAAAAACATGCTCATTTTAACAGACTACAAGTCATAAGCTACAAATTCATGAAGCCTTCCCCTCCACCGATCCGAATCCCTTCAGCCATGTAGTATATACTCAGACTCTCCTCTCAAACGATCACAGTGCTCTCAGATGTGCTCTTCTCTCTCTGATATAAACATCTATGAACTACATTTCCCATATCCAAACATCATTAAAATTCAGTGTAACAAAACTGCATACGATAACATGAGGAATGACCTTTCTGCTCTAACACATGATGAAGTGAGTTTGAGTCCTGCTTCCCTGCATAAACCTCACTATGTATTATTTTTACAGTGTGCTTCCAGACATGAGACAACCTATAGGCCTAATTACACTATAAAAAAGAGCTTTTGCAAATTATGCCAGCTAATGTTTCCAGGCTGGTCTGTTGTTATGAGCACTGATGTTCAAGAAAACGCCGCATGATGGAGCCATTAGACAGAAGCAGCAAGAACCGCGAGGGAGAGAGTAAACGTGAAAGCGAGACTCATCCCCATCAAGAGGAGCAGAGCGCAGGCTCTTACCGCCGCTGCAGCTCATTTACAAAAGCTCATCTGAACAAAACAGACCGTCTTGCTTTAGACTCGCACAGCCACAGAGAGAAACAGACGCTCCTCTTCCTGACATTCACAAACACCCTGTTCTTTTCCTTCATCTCACAAACACTTTCTGGTGTGTCCTGTTTCTGACGGGTTCACATCAGCTTCCTCTACAGCGCTACACATGCAGCTTCTCCACCAGAATAATGCTGATTCCTGTGTGAGTCAGTGCTTGTCTGCTGCTGCAAACTCTCTCCAATCCAGCCTGTTTCCACACACTTCAGAATCCAACAACCCACTGACATCAACGACTATTATTACTAATAATCTGCCCACAAATATCAATAATGTGCCATATCTCAGGCTTTGTTTACAAATATCATGAGAAAAAAAGATATGCAAATTTATTTAATTCAGTTTCTAGGCCTTCATATTTCATGCAATGGTGAGCTATTATTTAAATACATCATAAAAAAAATGTACACATGATATTTGTTCATAATGTTTTTAGACACGTGTAAAATAAAGTTGCTGGATATTCTGTGCAATGTGACATTTACAGATTCAGCAGACAGTGTTATCCAATGCAGTGCATTTTCAGTGTATGATCATGTGAGTTCCCTGGAAATCAGACAGTTTCAGCACCATGTTCAGAAGTTTGGGGTCAGAAAGATTTTTTTTTTTTTTTCGAAAACAGTGCATACTTTTATTCAGCGAGGATGCATTAAACTAATTAAAAGTGACAGTAAAGATATTTATAATGTTATAAAAAATCTATTCATCACAGAATGTTTTACAGCTTCCACACAACTGTGGTGCAGCACAACTGTTTTCAGCATTGATAATAATCAGAAATGTTTCTTGAGCAGCAAATCAGCATATTAGAATGATTTCTGAAGATCATGTGACACTGAAGACCGGAGTAATGATGCTGAAAATACAGCTGCAGATCACAGAAATAAATTACATTTTAACATAGATTCACGCAGAAAACAGCTGTTTTAAATGAATGTTTTACTGTATTTTTGATCAAACAAATGCAGCCTTAGTGAGCAGAAGAGACTTCTTTAGAAACATTCAAACATCTTACAAACCCCAAACTTTTAAACAATTTGTGCATTTGAATGTGTGTGTACTTTTGGTATGAATTTATAAAAACTAAAATAAAAGAAACACCCTCAAGATACAATGAAACGTTCACATCAGTGAAAAATGGCTCAATAATGAACTGACTGCGATGTTAGGGTGGATAATACGATTTCAGAATCTATTGGAGCTCCTCATACTGTAAGAGTACATGTACGGGTTTACTGTGTGTGCAAATGATTCTCTTTTAATGGCTTTAATTGAGATTTCGGCTTGTTATGCTGGAGCGAGCAGCCCCTCGGTGGTGACGGGCCCCTGCGGCTGCTCCCTGGGTGCTGATGATGTGATGAGATGGCAGTGGAAGGAGGATGCTGGTGTGCTCGTGAGCCAACACAAACGTACTGTAACGGCACACATTCAGAGAGACAGATGTCTCTATCTTACCTTTTCTTCACCAGCAGGATGGCCACGAGCACCAGGAGAATGAAGACCAGGACGGCAGCGCTGATGCCTGCAATTTTCACCACTTGGTCGGTCTGTTTGGCCGGGTCTGGAATCACTTCCGGCTCCTCTGTGGCCCCTGAAGAGAAAAAGCAAATCTTTGTAAGTTAAAATTCCCTCATATAAGTCCTAAGTTGGAGCCATGGCTTAGCAGTTATTGCACATGCTCCTATGCAATGAGATCAATTTTGTTTTTATTTTACCAATAAGCCCGAAAAAACAAGGCCACCAAAATAAATGATGTTTTTGCCACTGATGCACCTGTTACAACTGTTTCTACAAGCTCCTATTACAAATGCACTTCTAAACCCACACAGCATGAAAGTCTTCTGACCACAACATGAGCTTTATTTGTTCCTCCAGCTCGGTTAAAACGCCTGGACGCTTCACAAACCGCCATCGGTCTGCTGTGTGATATCTTTCTCTCGCTGCCAAAGCAGAACAGAACGGGTTGAAAATGACTGTCGGATATGTTTCTCCAAACATTGGCAGACAACCACAGTATCATTCCATTGTTGAGCGCTAATATTATTACCTGGCACAGATACATTACACAGAACACAAAAATGAGTCTGCTCTAAAAATAAAAGCATGAAACATTTCAAAGAGAAGACGCTGCCTCAGTGTGAAGGATACGATGTTGAGCTAAACACAATGTAAAACCTCTGGGACTCTACAAGCTCTGTAAAACACAAGAGTAAAGCCATCATACTGTACAGTGTATTCTCCAGGCCTGTTAAAATCACTGTAGTATACTGGAGTTCACTCTGCACGCTGTGGATCCACTGATTTTAAGGTTTCTCTTGTGAAAAAGAAGTGTGTTTAATTGTACTGAATGTGCACTTGTAGTGTACATCAAATCTTGAAGGATATCTTTTTGAAAACTTTACTTACAGACAATATAATATTATTGAAATAAAAGGCCACTTTCATGACTTTTACTTTGTAATAATGTCATAATATAATACATCTCATCAGAGGTCAACCTGAAAATTTTGTTGTAGCAGTGACGGAAAAATCTGCAGGCCGCCCATCACTTTGACAGATTACACTGAGGGTGATCTACTGCAATCTGTAACTGTAATCCCAAAGCAATTAAATGTGTTGTTATATTTAAAATATGAAAATAAAAATGATGGGTAATAATAGATTATGACAGGATTTTTACCACTCTATCCATCAAAATGACAGACGATGTTAAAGTCTAACGCTACCTCTGCGTCTCATGCACTTTTTGATGTGTTGACTAACATAGTTAAGCACACTTAAATGATCACTTTAACTGTAGCGTATTATTTGATACTACATTTAAAGCTAATTTATTTTAAATGTGTAATTATTAGGGATGCACCGATGTATCAGCCAATAATCAGCATTAGCCAATAAAAGCAATCATCTGCTGATTTGTTAAAAGGGACAATTATTTCCAAGTCTATCAAATTATCGGTATCGACAGATATCATTCTGAATAATCGTATCGGCCGAGAAATTTCATATCGGTGTATCACCAGTAATTACAAATATATTTTAATAAATAAAGTATATTTTTATTGTATATTTGGCTGTATACTTTAACCATATTTCAGAGATAATAGAAGTAATTATGAAATTACATAAAAAAATGTACTTACGTCCAACTTAAATGGGTCAAAAAACACTTAAAAGCTCAACTAATTGCATTGATAAATTTAAAGTAATACATTTTCACTTAATTTCAATTAGCATGAAGTAAAATGTCTGAAAAAACAAAGAACAAACATTACAACAGTACTTTCAGTTTGTACGTATATTCTTTTAAAGTAGATTATTTCCATAATGAGTACTCTTTTCAAAAATATGCTAAAGTGCACTTCTTTTTCACATCTATTTTCTATTCCTTCCAAAATGGAAGATGGTGAATGGAAAAGGAAACCTTTGTAAATAGCAACAATTGTAAATAATGTTTAAAATGTTGAGTGTTTTATTTGTTATAAAGTTCACTGTGAAGAAATGATTTTGTGTTTGTATATTAAGTGTACACGGCAAGCATCAAGAACACAAATGTTTAATAGTCATTATCTGGATGACAACTAAGCGAAATCTAAATTCTCAAGTGGTAGAAGCCCAGTATTACTCAGTGTGGTGTGTGGCAGAGCGTCTGCTCCAGTGTGAGTGTGCCGCAGTGGCGCTTTGGGTCTGTAACCCTGTCAGAAATACATCACCACCGACTGAAATACCGTTCTAACAGCAAAGCTATCATCTCGGCATCTACGGGTATCGATCCGAAGCGCTGCTGAGCTCCAGCGCGGTGCGTATGACATTTATGGCAGTCTGGATGCGGACTCCACTCACGGCTTCGCCTGTAAATGCCGCATTGTGCGATCTGTCTGGGCGGCAGGAGTAAATGGATCTCCGGTATGTCCTGAAGCTCTACTATAAGCTTTTAAGAGTGACAAGGCAATGACCCGCTGACACGGGCCTCTTAAATAAAGCCATCAGCTGTACTCTCCTGCCTCTGGATCTGTGGGGCAGCTCATTTCTACCCAACAATAACACTCAAACAAAAGCCAAGCCCCCGTCACACGGCCTCTCTGCTCTTTACAGCACATTTGGGCGAGTGAGCAGCCCGGGGTGAAATGACCAAGACGCAGATCACTGCTGCCCTAATGCACCGGTCCTTCATCATCAAAGCACTCTCCTCCTCTTCCTTCGCTTTAGTGCTGCGTTAGCTTCAGATGACCTGTCCGCATGACACAAACACCAATGAATGTCAAAAACACAAATCTCTCTGTCAGTAACAAATAACTCGGGCATGATCGGCAGGACAGATGTTAAACACAGCTCGGATACTCTTATCGGCAGCAGGTTTTGTTCTGCTGCCACACTACATTCAGTTTTTTTTTGCCCTACCAACATTTCCACCTATCGTGGAAGGTGGAGGTTATTTTATTTTTTAGCAACATAGTTTCGTAGTTTTTTTTTTTTTGTAAACATTTTTAATAAATAATTTCTACCAAACTTTTTTTCCTCCAATTTTTAATACTTTTTATTCTTAAAAACAACTCTTTAAGCACTGGAATTACATTATAAATGCATTATAAATATAGAATTACATTATATGACCATAAAACCCAACAAATGTGTTGGCTAACACTTTTTAGTAGATCTTAATTTATGTCTAACATTTTTTGAACTTAACTGTAAAAACCTTAATTGTTAAAAAATTCAGTTCAGACACATCACAATCTGGCTTCGATGTAACGGTTTAAAGTTCTGTATACACGTGATCTTCATGACTGGCGTCTGGTGATACTGCGCAATGCAATACACAACCCTGTTCCTCTCGCCCACACAGAGGAAAAGCAAAGACTGTAACCTTGCTGGCGATCACTTCTGACACTTGGGTTAAGAGGTGATTAATCGGCGGCGCTGTGTGGTTTAGATGCAGGCCTGTATTGGTTCAGACACCAAATTTTGCCCCCTGCCAGAACACTTCTGTTTCTGTCAGCTCTTATGAGTCTGATCTGAGAGAAAAACACTAGGAGCAATTCAATGGAAATTGGATTACGTCCATTTTGGAGATAAAATTCCATGCTTAAAAACAAAAATGTATTTTTGTTGCTAAACAACACATGACGTGGGCTATATCTAATCCGTTCTGGGAGTGCTCTGAGCCGCGGGCAGACTTTTATCATTCGATTTCCTGCTGAAAAACAATTAATGAAGAGCCAGAGGAGGAAATAATGTGCAATAACTCAGACGAGACACGAGCGAAGGTACTGTCATTACCACAACAGCACACTGGCAATACATACGTGCATCACTCCATGCAGAAAAACGGGAAAATGGAAAAATGTGCAAGAAAACGATATGTCCAATATGCAAGCATGATCCTGATTTATGACTCTTCATATATATATATAATTTTATATATACATATAAAATCACAACTCCACAAAGAATCACAAAATATACACAATAAATAAAAAAAAAAAAAACCCTGAAAGTCACCCAGAAACAAAGGCTCTGACACGGCAAATTTTCATAAAGCAAATCAAATTTATACTCAAGTTAATCCAAAATTATTTTAAAAGTACAGAAAAATATTATTAGAAATGTACTTACTAAAATATATATATATATATATATATATATATATATTAATAAAAAATAATACGGTATGACAGGTGTATCTCAACATTACATTTCATTGATGTCTTCTCCAGTTAAGAACAAAAGCAGCAGAGCACATCACAGCACACGGGCAGATTAATGTCAAGCACTTTCAGGCTCCTGTTACTGCGGGTATGGATTATTCAGTCTTTATTTTATTAACTGTGTTATGAATGGCAGTGAAGTGCTTTTTCTACAAAGTTATCACACTGGTTCTAACTTGACTGAGAAGTATTACCGCCAGCTCTCCACCATCAATTTAAAAATACAATTATTATAATTTTACTCCTTCTGTATCAGCACATTACCACAAATAGATATTTTTATAACTATAAACTGGAGCTTTGCAGTCATGCGGTCACCTTTCAGTAGTACTGAACACGGCTATGCTCTTATCATCGGCCTTGTTCTGCATGTGTGCTGCTGATTCCTAACTGTATTCTTCTGTATGTTTAGTGTTGACAGTGGAGTAATAGCAGTGCTCACAGTGTCTTTGGTAAGCTGCAGACCTGAAGAAACAACATTCAGGTCCTCTGTATACGTGCATGTGGCTGAAATGAAAATAAACTTGACTCAGGACAGGCCTGTGATGAACCATGATCTAAAAGTGTTCCTTTGCGATTTCAAAACGATCCACACGTCAGACTGTAAAATCTGCTGAATTAATATGCACAAATACATGCAATCCATCTCCACTTAAGGCAAAATGGCACCTGTTTTTAGCACAAATGCACAAAGCTTGCATTTACTGCACATTAAATTACATATAAAAACCACACACTGTGCCTTTTACATAGCAGTGTATTTCAGTATATTTTTGTGCATATATTTGAGGGAGATGTTCATAAATGTGATGCAATATGTACAGTAACTGATACACGCAAATAAACAGAATAGGCAATTCTGAGCAGGACGGTCAAGCTTTGGCCCATCTATCTATCTCAGTTTTATCAGACACTGTCCCACTGCATATACTACAACTGCTTCTCTATAACTCCAATCATCTCCAGACTTTAGATGACAGAATTGAACCTGCTCTTACATCATAACATCAGAGACAGAGAGAGATAAGGAGCAGACAGACTGGAGAAATTAATGGTAGATGCATGCTCTCAATTTAAAGGGCTTACCTTTAAAAGCCAGTTTCAAACATTGCGTTTTACTTTCCTGAAACAAAAACAAAGACAATTTAGAGTTAATTCTCAAAACTAGCAGCGCAGAATCACATGAAGATGTGAAAACATCACCATATTGAGAAGAATGACTGCAGCAGCTTGACTTGTAATGCATGCTGTGATTCTGAAACACTCTGAGCTGCTATAGTCAAAACATTGGAAGGCCATGTTTTCTTTTCTTTTCTTTTTTTTTTTGTATTTGTCACAGGTGTGACTGACCTTGTGATCTGTTTAACAGACATGCCATCACACGTATTGCAAAAGAATGCACAATGCACCAATAAAAGGCCTGAAGCAACACAAACAGCAGCTCAAGGACAGAAAACTGTGATTCTGTGTCACTGCGTGTGTTGATATGAGGGATGTGTGTTCATTTGTCATCTGCTGACCTTCTCCACGCTGCTGACCGCCTGAAAGTAGATGTTGTAGTTTTTGCGGGGCGCGAGGGGGGCATTCCAGTAGCCGTGGTATGTCTTGTTGTCTCCCACGGTAAACGGCAGCGGTTCTGGAAGATTCCTGGGCGGGAGCTCCGCTGCAAAGTAATACGGCAAACCGGCGCTGGCGGCGTTCTGATAGGACACCGGCTCACGGTAACACTCCCCGCCGCCGGCCTCCCGCCGCGCTCGGTGCGGGTTTATCTCCCTCACAACGATCTGATAGGCGCTGTTGATGATGCACAGAACATGACAGCCAATCAGGACTCGAGTCAACACTGCTATTTACATACACAACAAGAAGAAAACCTTTCACCTCTCTCTAACATAACCATGCACAGAAAATCATAATGTCTTCATACAAAATAATACATTTAGGATGATATTTTGCGATGTGAGATGGGATATTCACCCTTAATCCATCTCAAGCGCTTGTCAAAGGTGTTTAAGTCATTTGGCCGTTTGTCTTTGGAGACTGGAGGACAAAATCTCCTCGATGTGGGCTCACCGGTCACTAAGTTGCTATATTTCAATCATTTTACTAGGGCTGACAAGTGATTAAAGTTTCCAATCTAATCAAATGTGCCAAATAAATAATCAAATTAATCACGATCAATTAATCAAGATTAATCGCACATCGGTTTGGGCTGAGAAATTACACCCCAAAAGACCACGTAAAGTCATTATTGTGTTAAAGGAAAAAAATGAATCTTCAAATAAGTAGCTTTGGAAAGATATATTTTGATTCAACAAAATTTATCATACACACACACACACACACACACACACACACACACACACACACATTATACTGCAATGTGGCCATAAGATTGCTTTCAAAAGCTGCATCTGAAGTGGCATTAAGGTGTATTTACACAGACTGTTCAGAGATGGCATTAAAGCATTTGAACTGAAATTAGATTTGCATTAATAATGCTATGAGATTAATGGGTTTTAAATGGGTGTTAATGGGTTTTAAAATTATGAATATTGAAATATGAAAAGTATTTTTTTTAAAGAAATGAAATGATACATAAAATTAAAGCCACCAGTAGGTGGCTTTCTAAATTAGCGAGTCATTGAATCATTCATTTAACCGATTTGCTCAAACGGCTGCTTCTTTATAAATGAGTCACTGAATCGTTGACTCGCGCTATTTGTATAAAAATGTAGCTTTATGAATTAAAAGTTATGAATCACTGGTGTCTTTTGATCAGACACACACAACAGTTTTGTTGTGACAGGCAATACTGACAATATTGTTTAATATTTAACACAAGATTAACTTCTTGTTAATGGAACTGTTGTATAAATCAGTATCACATGGTGCTGATATTTAGGAAGACAGCTCTTCTGCTTGTGTGATATGATACAAAGATAAGACAAAAACCCAGAGAGGGACAATGTTTGCGCTCATATCTTGAATTTTAGGCTTGATCACGCAGTCAGTCGTCCTGCAGCTGCATCAGTGCGATGACAGACAGGTCTGGATGGGGCGGATGCGTTAATAACTCAATCACATTATTTTTTCCATACTTAATCACACCAAATTAACGAATTAAATCAACAGCCCTATTTTTTTTTTTACATAAAAACATTTTGAAAAGCCTGTAGAAATCATTCTAATTAGTATATCTCTGGAAAAACTCTAACTGTGCACTAATGGGCTCGTGTGCGTCACATCCCTTCACTTTCCCAATGCTGTTTTTCTGCATTTTCCTTACTTGACTGAAGTAAATAAGCCTCTCCTCCTCCTCCTCCGAGTGCGGCTGCAGGAATGAGTCTGTCACGATGACAGCTGAATTACTGAAACACTGTTTTCAAGCCCAGATGTGACACAGAGCCTCAAACCAGTCAAACACAGAGCAGACAGAGGAGGAGGAGGAGGAGGAAGAGTCAGGCACGGCTTAGATCATATAGGGATCTTTGTGCAAGTGTTGAGAGGAATATCGAACAGCTGAAAGCGACAAAGACAGAAGGAGAGCTAGAGAGTGGGGGTTTATGAGCTGAGAAACACAGGAAGTGAATATGGGAGCAGTAATGTCACCAGCAGCAGCTCATTACAGCACAGAGAGGAAGTCTAATAACGTCTGGAGGATATCAGGACACCGAGGAGCCACAAACACACACCTGATAGGAGCTCCTTTAGCCTGGGCAGGTTTCAGCAGGACGGTGATGGTAGTGGCTGTCTCGTTCAGGGACGCCTCCGACCCATCATACTCCTCTAGAGTAGGCGCTACACAGACAGAGAACGAGTCAAAGTGTCACCATTTTTCCCTTAATAAAACGGTGTGTTGGGGAAGCTTCCCTGAAACTGTACTTTGTCGAGTTACAAGCTATTCACAATTTCAAGTAGTTGAGCTACGGTCTGCTAGCCTTCTGAAAAACAAGTCTGCACAAAAACAATGAGCATCTCAATATGCTTGACAGTATGAAACTTATAACACATTTACACCATCTATACACTAAAATAAGCAAATTGAACTCAAACGCTGTAATAGCAGTTTATTACAACTAATTTTTTCGCTACAAAAAATGAATATGTAAAACAGTGCTAGGACACATGAGTGACAACTTATGTTATATTAGGATTATTTATATACTATTATAGCATTCATTCATGTATTAAATCAGCTGTTATTTTTATATTTTCAGTTTAGTTTTAGGCAATTTATTTTGTGCTTTTGTCATTGTTATTATTCTAAAGGTCTATTTAGCATTAATGTTTTTTTTAAAGATGTATTTATTTATTTTTTGTCTTTTATTAGGGAAGGACAATATTGTAGACAGCCACTATTTGCGCCGACTGCATTAATGTGTTTTTACTTCAGTTCTAGTTTTTGTAATTTTAGTATATTTACTTCATTTATGCTTTTTTTATTTCAATTAATGAAAATTCTTTTTCATCGTTTTATTTACAAATAACAACACTCTCGTTATGTATTTTTGAACCAGTATACTGAAATGAACCAGTCTGGATGGATCAGACAATCACTGGTACTTAGTACAGTTTGTCAGTAAGCAAGCAAATACATAAATAGATGAATAAAAACAGGAAAAAACACCTAATTTCAATGTGAATATGCAGTACTAAAGTCGATTTGTCTTCCTCTTCTTTTTTTTTTTTTTGCTTTGCTTTTCCTCAGCCCTGGGTGTTTTGTTATCTCCACCTACACTTCTCTCACTCTCAACAAATCTAAAGTGATGGATTTCTGAAATGCTAGAAAATCATATTTCCCCTGATCATGCCTGTATTACATCTCAGAGCAGTGAAGTATGCAATAGTGTCAGAAAGCCTGAGGGACGGGTGATGAGGTTACGCTCCTCATCGCTCATGAGCAAAACACAGAAAGGAGCTTTAACATCCGATTCAGCTGATTGTGCTGAACGCAGCCTGTAATTAAATCAGGTGCAAATTTAAACAAACTAAAAAACAAGGGCTTCATTTTCTTTATAAAAAAAATTATCTTCATTTCTTTTACTTCAACTAGTTGACCAGAAACATCAAGAGCTGACTTGAATCTAACGAAAGTTATTCAAATACATAAAGGTGCATCTCAGAAAATTAGAATATCATGAAAAAGTTCTTTTTTTTGTAACTTATTTTAAAAAGTGATACTTTCCTATATTCTAGATTCATTACATGTAAAGAAAAACATTTGAAAAGTTTTTTTGTTTTAATTTTGATGATAGAGCTTACAGCTCATGAAAGTCAAACATCCAGTATCTCAAAATGTATAGAATATTTCCTATGGTCAATCAAAAAAAAAAAAAAAAAAAAGGATTTGCAAAACAGAAAAGTTCAAGTTCTTTAAAGTATGTTGATTTCTGCACTCAATACTTGGTCGGGGCTCCTTTAGCACAAGCTCCAGCATCAGTGAGGAGTGGCATGAGATCAGCCTGTGGCTCTGCTGAGGCACTATTGAGCTTCAGCTCGACTGGATTGTTGGATCCACTGTTTCTCATCTTTCTCTTGAAAATATCCCATAGATTCCATAGATTCCAATCAAGCACAGTAATATCATGGTCAGTCAACCACTTGGAAGTGGTTTTGGCAGTGTGGGCAGGTGCTAAAGTCCTGCTGGAAAAGGAAATCAGCATCTCCATAAAGCTTGTCAGCAGATGGAAGAATAAAGTGCCCTAAAATCTCCTGGTAGACGGCTGCATTGACTTTGGACTTGATAAAACACAATGGACCAACACCAGCAGACGTCACGGCACCCTAAATCATCACTGACTTTGGAAACTTCACACTGGACTTCAAGTAGCTTAGATTCTGTGCCTCTCCAGTCTTCCTCCAGACTCCAGACCTTGATTTCCAAATGAAATGCAAAATTTACTTTTATCTGAAAAGAGAACTTTGGACTAGTGAGCAACAGTCCAATTCTTTCTCTCCTTAGCCCAGGTAAGATGCTTCTGACGTTGTTTCTGTTTCCTGAAGACGTCTGAGCATGGTGACTCTTGATGCACTGACTCCAGCTTCAGTCCACTCCTTGTGAAGCTCTCAAGTGTTTGAATCAGCTTTGCTTGACAGTATTCTCAAGCTTGCGGTCATCCCTGTTGTACCTTTTCCTACCCAATTTCTTCCTTCCAGTCAACTTTGCATTTAATATGCTTTGATACAGCACTCTGTAAACAGCCACACCTTTCAGTAATGACACTCTGTGACTTACCCTCTTTGTGGAGGGCGTCAATGTTCAATTGCCAAGTCAGCAGTCTTCTCCATTATTGTGGTTTCAAAGAACAAGAGATACCCGGAATTTATACTGTAGGGATGGTCATTTAATGAAACTCAAATATAAATATTCTAATATTTTGAGATACTGGATTTCATGAGCTGTAAGCACTTATCATCAAAATTAAAACAAAAAAAACTTTTGAAATGTTTTACTTTACATGTAATGAATCTAGAATATATGAAAATTTTGCTTTTTGAAATAAGTTACAAAAAAAAGAACTTTTTCACAATATTCTAATTTTTTGAGATGCACCTGTATTGATTACACAACAAAATATTTTTAAACTATATACACTATTGTTCAAAAGTTTAGGGTCAGTATTTCTGGAGGGGAAAGGAGGAATATCGTTATTCAGAATTGATGCATTTCAATGATCAAAAGTGACAAAAAACTGTAATGTTGCATAATATTTCTATTTCAAATAAATCCAAAGTTCTGTCAATGAAACTCTAGATGGCGCAGTCAGATAGATCAAACTCAATCTGACATAATGACATCATTATTACATGGCGCTGATGATTGGTTATTTTTGTATCAGCAGCCAATGAGCTCGCTGCTCAACATTCAAATACTTGGCTAGTGCTTACTGTAGCAGTTGCAGCGTGCTTCAGAAACCCTCCACCTTCCCCAGCTCCACCTGTATAGATCTGCTATGTATGCTATATGGGGGTTATTTCATATATGTTATAGGTGCAGCTGCAGTATTTCTAACATGCTCACAGCAGCATGTTGTGGATGTATTGGCAGTAGCAAGTCTCGGTACTTGCTCTGCCGCAGCAGCAGCATAGCAGATCTATTCTGCCAAGATCAAAACAATTAATATTGTCATGCACATTAGCATGCCAATCCCTCCGAGAGTTGTCCTGATAGAAAAATTGTTGTTTTGAATTTTCTGTTCATCAAAGACTAGTGCATGAGCAAATGCAAAGAATCGTTTTCTGTCAGGTTTTCCCACACCAACAGATACACTCCTGGTATAATGTAGGTGACTATAGAAAGGAGATATTGAGTTCAGTTTGGATCAGATTTGATGTAACAACTCAAGCTCATGCATACCTGATATGTTGGTGGTGACGTTGAGTGTGGTTGGGGGTCCGTATCCCTTGCTGGTACTGGCCCGGATCAGGAACTGGTAGGTGGTTCCAGGATGCAGCTGTGTGAAGTTGTGACGCGACGTGTTCCACGGCAACGAAACCAGAACAGGCGGCCGCAGCAACGGCACTGACGGGTCGAACGAATGCACGCTACTATAGCTGATCTGGAGACAACGGACACCCAGAAAACAAGACAACATTGCTGAAACATCAACATCTCATTCAAATGTTTTATATATAGGATGGTTCCTTTATTTTCAGTTTTTCCATGGAAAATACAAACTTGTATGTGACCCTAGAGCACAAAAGCAGTCTTCAGTAGCATGGATATATTTGAAGCAATAGCCAAAAATACATTGTATGGGTCAAAATTATCGATTTTTCTTTTATGCCAAAAATCATTAGGATATTAAATAAAGATTGTGTTCCATGAAGATATTTTGTAAATTTCCTACCGTAAATATATCAAAACTTGCTAAGAACTTCATTTGAACAACTTTAAAGGTGATTTTCTCAATATTTAGATTTTTTTGCATTATCAGATTGCAGATTTTCAAATAGTTGTATCTCGGCCAAATATTGTCCTATCCTAACAAACCATATATTAATGGTGATAGACAATAAGATGATGTATAAATCTCAATTTCAAAAAATGTACCCTTTTGGGGTCCAGGGTCGCATATGTACAAATGGTGCACGAGAGTGTGTGCTTTTAATAATTTATCCCTCAAGTTTGCACACAAGCACTCAAATCTGACACATAAAACACAGAGGAATTGGAATAAGACACTTGCAGCACTACCTCATACTGGGTTATAATGCCGTTGGGCTCCAGAGGCTCTTTCCACCGCAGTGAGATCTTATCCTCCGATGGAGTCGCTCTCACAAACTCCCTGGGAACTGGACCGGGCACTACAGGACAGACAGACACAGACGAGGAGAGAAGTGAACACTCAACAAGCACTAAAAGCAACCTCAGGGAAAAATTTACTGTTTAAAATTTACTTTAGCTAGAAACTGATATGTGTTTATGATGACCAGTGCTGATACCAATATATGAGCAGAGTGGCTGATGGGCAAAATGAGGCTGATATGCAGCACCAGGGGTGTCACTAGACCCCGTTTACTAGTGCATGAGCTGTGCCCCAGTAAAACATCACTGATAAATCCTTATCTGACAATAAAGATTACCAGTGTCGGGGGTAGCGCATTACAAGTAATGCAAGTTACGTAATCAGATTACTTTTTTTCAAGTAACTAGAAAAGTACCGCATTACTTTTAAATTTATAACGAAATATCTGAGTTACTTTTTCAAATAAGTAATGCCAGTTACTTTTTTCCCCATTTATTGATTGACATCTCTCCTCTCCCCATGTTGAGAGAAATTGGGAGTGTTGTGCAGAGGCAGAGCCACTTCCTTCAGCCTGAGGCTTATTAATTTCACTTTTTGTGTGAAAGAGTATTTACAGTTGTCAGAAATATAACTTTTGTTTTTTGTTATTAATAAACAAGGTGACAAAAAGTAATGCAAAAGTAACGTAACACATTACTTTCCATAAAGAGTAACTAAGTAACACAATATTGTAATGCATTACTTTTAAAAGTAACTTTCCCCAACACTGAAGATTACTATATACAAACCCAAATAATATTTCAGCAATCATGTCATGCATTTTTTTTAGCTGTTAGAAGCTAGTGATTCACAATTGAGTCAATATTGATGGAACTGGTCAAATCAGTTTGTAAAAAGGTCTGAAATTGATTCAGTTCTATTCCTTCTGCATGAGCTGGATATTCACCTACAATCCATTGTAGGAAACAAAACATGCAAATGTTTTCTATTGTTTGTCAGTGATGAAGCAGCTCTTTATTGCTTATAAACGACTCTATACTGCAGGTAAAGACCATTTATATCTATATATCCATAACAGTATCAGAAAGACAATAGTATAAATACAGGGGGAAATATTGAGTACAGTAGCAGTGAAAAGTCTGTTTTCTCATGAAGCCTATAGCCTTCTGATGCAAAGGTTCCTGCTTCCATGAGTGAAATTAGTTTTGATGACAAATACAAATTGTGCCTACATGTGAATTTCTTTGCAGAAGTAATATTAAATGTGGGCACAACATTAATTCTGTACCTGACTGTGAGACTGCGCACGTTCGCTATAAATCATTCTGCGGGATAAAAAGGCCATCATCACAGCACAAAAGAAACGGGCAGGAATGATGGTACTCTGGTAGGAGCGTGTCATCTCATCAAAACAAGAAAATGTTAGCTTCAAAAGTCATTTGCATATGCGCAGATGAAAACAAACAGTGTTCCTGTTACTGGCGCACACCTAAACCTGGGTTTGCTGGCATTTAGCCCGTGGAGCCGCTGATGGTGGCCTTTATTGTGCTGCGACGCTATTCACGTCAAGACGCCTGACAAAAAAAAGGTGTTCAAGCTATGTGCACGTCCCAGATGTGTCAAGAAATCACAGCAGCATCTTCACAGCATCTAACCCACTTATGACTGTCAGGTGCGCTCGTGTTCGATTGTTCAATATATTCCTGCCTTTATCCTTATTTGAATGATTTGCCTCACTCATCTCATCTTCTGAATAAGAAAGCTATATTTATACATTCTTGACACGTCTTGATCTGTTTCTCCACGAGAGAGATGTTACACAAAGACGCTTTAACTGTCAGCGTAATCATGTAAATATTTTAAATGGGACAATGCTACACTTGATCTTTTGGATATATTCACCTGATCTTACAATATTTGATCAGATCAGTGTGTTTCTGGGTGAGATGTGAGATCTATACTATACTGTATGGATAAAAGTATTGGGACACCTGACCATTACACCAACAGGGATTTTAATGACACCACATTCTAATCACACAGACATTAATATAGAGTTGGTCCCTTTTTGCAGCTATAATAACTTCCACTCTTCTGGGAAAGCTTTCCATAAGATAATGGAGTGTATAGCATAGCATATGTGGCTGAGGTGCTGCTGCTAAACACTTATACTGTCCCATTATACTTACAGCTGACCATGGAATGTCCATGAAATTTCATGAACTGACCAATTGCAAAGGTGGCATCCTATCACAGTAGCACGCTTGAATTCACTGAGCTCTTCAGAATGACCCAGTGTTTTACAGAGATATGTGCAAACGCAGACTGCATGACTAGCTGCTTGATTTTATACACCTGTGGCAATGGGTCTAACTGAAACACCTGAATTCAATAATCACACGGACTGGGCAGCTTCATGGTGGGATTATGGATTCTGTACATTCGGATCCAGGAATACTATTATTATATATATTTTTTAAATTCATCGAGGATACATGACAGTCATACAACCTGCCATTGGAATCCCTGAGCAGAAGTGTGTCCTACCAAACATCTCGCCATGTTGCTCAAGCGTTGGTTTGTTCAAATAGCAGAATACAGTCACCAATACAATCTGAGATGTGTTTCTATTGCCAAACTGGCTGATTGACACTGAACACAAACTTCTGTAAATGGAGGAAGATTGGGGTTTTTACTTCTGGATGTTCTTCTGACCCTATATTGTAACAGTTAAACTGTGGCATTCTTAAATCATCAGTGTGGATAACGGTGAAAGCTATTTTCAGGGAAGGAGAAATGATGTCAGGACGTCTTGAGCCACTTGCAGGTGTGAACATTGGATTATTTATCGCTGATATCTAAATGTTTGGTTTCACTCTCACACTGAGCCTCCAATCAAAGATCTTGATGGCTCACCTCAGCATGGAGGAAAGCGAGAGAGGGCAAAATGAGTTCATGTCAGACTCCCTCGTGCCTGAGCACTTATCTGTGGACCGACAGCGTGCTGAGAAACTCAACCAGCCACAGCAGCGTCTAGAGCCACGTCACACTCCTTGTGTGTGTTATCATACAGTGAGAATCATCTGCTCTGCACAGCTGCACAGTGGGACGTAGCATATTAACACTACACAGAAAAGAGCAAGTCAGCACACCTGGACCTGCAATTACAGCACAAGTCGTTCTAGGTCAGTGGTTCTCAACCGGAGTCCACTAGGGCCCTCAGCAACCTTACAAGATGACTTAAAATTAGGACAAAATGAGCTCTAAAATAAGCTAAAACAATTTTAAGGCAAGACACTACATGCAAACCACTGTTTTTTTCATGCACTGGTCAATTTTGAGATTTTGCTTCCATAAGATGCCTTCTTTCAGGCTGTATTCACACTGACAGTGCTTGCGACTGACAACCGCATTTATTTACAGGTGTGAGTCTCGAAATGCAGCTTACACGAGTCTCACATACAGTCTGTAAGTATGTGCAGCGAATGTCATATTCATATTTCATTCATGACTATTAGACTATTGGATTTGTGATATTAGTCAAAAGGTTTACCCTGCTCACCTGTAGTGTCTTTCGAGTCTCGACCCATATGTCTCTGAATCACAGCAAGTGTTCAACAGATGATAGAGGTGAAACAATGCATCTGAAACATCTGAATTCTCCGCTGTAAAGCCATCTCATGCATAACACAGTGCAGTTATTGGATATAGCTAATTTTCAAGAATAATGCAGAGCAATGCTCAGAAACTGATGAAGCAGGCCTGTACTTTCCAGCCAGTCACAACTTTGAATTAATGCATTTACCTCATATATTAGTACCTTTGGTTTTCAAACCAGAAGAATTAAATGGCTCAGAAAAAGGCAAAAATAACCCTCTTAATAAAAAGCATAAGCAATAACACCATTTTCAATTTTGTGCAACCTGTATATATCTGTTAACATCTTGTATTCATTTTTATTCTATAAAATGTGTGAATTCTAAAATGCAAATGTGATCCTGGAGCACAAAAGCAGTCTTAAGTCGCTGGGGTATATTTGTAGCAATAGCCAACAATACATTGCATGGGTCAAAATTATCCATTTTTCTTTATGCCAAAAATCATTAGGATATTAAGATCATGTTCCTTGAAGACATTTTGTAAATTTACTACCGTAAATATATCAAAACTAAATTTTTGATCAGTAATATGCATTGCTAAGAACTGCATTTGAACAACTTTAAAGAAGATTTTCTCAATATTTGATTTTTTCCAGATTTTCAAATAGTTGTATCTCGGCCAAATATTGTCCAACCTAACAAACCATACATCAATGGAAAGATTATTTATTCAGCTTTTAGATGATGTATAAATCTCAGTTTCAAGAAATGGACCCTTATGACTGGTTTTGTGGTCCAGGGTCACAATTATTAAAATGTTAACAATAATTATTTGAATGAATTATTTTAATCTACGGATACTCATTAATTAATACTGTTGTGCTCAAAAAGATGTGTGCTGTATTGATGTGAGTGCAGCGTTTTCATACCATCCTCCTCCGTCTGGATCACGGTCTCGTCGCTCTCTTTGCGTCCCTCCGGGTTGGTGAGGATCATCTTCAGGCTGACGTTGGTGTTGGGCGGCAGGTTGCCCACCACGTGTCTGGGGGCTTTGGGGTCCATCTCCAGGCAGTCGGCTTTGCTGTGGTTGGGGGTTTTGTGGTAGTGGTAGCAGATGGTGACGTTGAAGGTGTGGCAGCGGGTGATGTTGTAGCCCAGCGACTCCCAGTCCACAGCGATGAAGCGCGCC
>JAFVLL020024792.1:0-10000 GCA_021397915.2 Tor tambroides | reverse complement strand
GACGAGCTTTCAGAGCTTCAACTTCCTTTCATTTGATACACTCAACAACAGCTCATCAAATCACGGCGCTGAGAAGCCTTGTTGTAATCATTACAAACTTACTGAACTGTCTGTGACATAAAAATTCCCATCATTATGCTAAAAAGGTGTTCTGTTATGGTACATGTAATTGGGATACTAGGTGTCCAGTAAGCTTAGTGAATGGATTTTCCAAAATCCACCAAATGCAAACGTTGGATCATACAAAAGCAAAACACAAATCTATGTTTGTGCAAAGGAATAGTAGAATACAGCATGGTAGATGTTTTTAGAAAGAGGAATAATTCATTTTAATAGCATCTGTTGTCCTTTATTCAGTTTACACATCCATATTTGTCTTTTATTTTAAGAACAAAGATGAAAAAGTGCTGCCAAAGTGAACTTTATTATTTACCCCTATTTTCATCTGCAGATAGTGACACATTCTACCTAAATATTAAATAAATATTTGACTATCTTGGGTACATTTACCCTTGTAATTGGACTATTTTCTTGTCTTCTACTGTTGTATTTAGTGTTTCAGTAACCTGATGCAAAAGCTTGTGCTTTCTGTTTTCAGCACAACGATAAACTGATTTTGAAGCAATTTGGTCACACTTTAGTTTGGGGACCAGTTCTAACTATTAACTCAATAAACTCCTAATTTGCTGTTTATTATTAGTTAATATGTGCTTTATAATTACTAATAAACAGCCAACATGCTAGTAATAGGCATGCTAATAAGCAACTAGTTAATAGTGAGAACTGGTCACTAAACTGTTACCAGTAATTTATTCAAAAATCAACAGGTCCATCGGTGAAAGCAACACCATTTCACTTAAAGGACATAAACAGAGAACCCACACTTGAAAAAGTGCAGCTGTGGTGAAGTAAGGTCGTGAGGTCAGTTAAAAGATATTTCTGGTAGTCTTGAGATTTATTGTTGAAGATGTCAGATTTGTTCCTAAGCTTTGATAGCGGTGTGTGCGATAAATTTAGAAAAGCAGAGGGTTCTACAGTCCAAAAGCTTCTGTTACTCGCACGCTAAAAAGCCTGGAAATGCATTTGATTTTGTTTTATGTCAGGCTTCTGGCATCTGCATGTGAGAAAGACAGGCAGCCAGACAGAAGAGTCTCCCCGAGGTTTTAATTTGGAGCTCTGCCACCGGTGCCCCTGCAGGATGACAAAACATTTGTCAGGACTTACTTACGGCCAGCCGGCCCATCATTGCCACCGCTACAGAGCGGCTCGCGGAGGTCAGACGCATTAGAGGAAGAGGCGGACGGGAGACACCTGTTGACCTCTCTGTTCTCCCCTCACACATCTAATAACAGCCCTCCACAGTAACATTCAACCCTCGTCCTCTCCACGCTCGCCTCGCTCTCAGCCTGCACGCTTATTCAGAAATAACCGATGAAAACAGAATCAGAGAGAGAGAGGAGGAACAAGACTGGAAAAGCTAAATGTAATAAAGCTAAAGATGCCGTTTCAGCTCCAAACAAGTCATTATGTAAGTGTCAGTCAGTCAGTCATCGCAGGGAGGGTTTGTACGTCTCGTCTGAGACGGCCTGACGTATCGTATCCTTCTCTGCTGAATCACAGACAGAAGCGACACTTAGAATACAAAACACAGAGAACGCACGTTTCTGAAAAGCGCTCATTAAAACGCACTCATTAATCTCCAATCTTCTGCTAATTCTGATGGGTTTTTCCTGCTCGGCTGCTGTTTTCGGATGATTAAATGTATGGATCTACAGCTGTGATTGTATTAGACGAAGACAAGCACTCTCGCACAAGCACCAATCCTGATGTTTATTGTATTAAGTGAGATTTTTCCACCAGGATTGCAGCAGCTGTACACTGTACAGACAGAATCCTAATAAAGCAGGAGAGACTGCAGTGGGCGGCACGACCCCAGTCTGATGTCATTATTTCTGCTGTAAATTCAACCCCGCAGTGTTTTAGATACAAGAGGAATCTTGTGGTAATGTCTACTTTTTACATTTATGCTTACGTTTTTTAAATAAAATGCTGAAAATGAAAGGTGCTCCATCTCATTGGATTATTTTCACTTTTACTTGGAACGTGATGGACATAAACTAAAGGAGAAGAAAGCATTAGAAAGCTCTCGATGGCGATCGTACGATTGTGGATCTCTTAAACAGGAGGGGGCGGGACAAGGCGACTGTCGCCGTGGCGATAAGGAGATGTCACTCACTGTCGAGTAAAACCCACGAGAGAGGAAATTTATATGCATCCAATTCACACCCACGACCCGTGATCAATTCAGCCTGGCTGGAAAAAGCGTGAATTTAAGTGGCGAGCTGAAGGCTGATAGATCCCTGACATCCTCCATCAGTTTAAATGTCAAGCAAGCAATAAAACGTAGTGGTGAACAGCAATGAATTGCTCTGATTTGGCACGGCCCATCAAACCCAGAACCACACACACTCTCGCACACACAGATAACATTTTTCCTTCCAACAATTACCAGCCTCCCTCTTCCTGTCTCTCTGAGCCGGGATCAATACCAGCGGAGAGCTGCATTAAGCTGCTACTCCTCTGTAATAAAGCTTTATTGATCAGCCACTCCATGATCAAATCCGAACACACGTCCACACCTCACGACGAGAGGAAGTAGCGCTGTCTCAAAACACACACTTCCTGTCTGTCCTACACTCGAGGAAAACAGCAAGATGTGTTGATATGAAGGAATTTTCCGGATCGATTCTTCAAAGGTGTTTTCTCTGTATTCTGAATCATGCATTGTACTGTGTTTTAGGGTTAAAAGAAATGTTCGTAATTTAACAGATAAAGTCCCGGCAGAAAATCACTCGTATCTTTTGCATCTTTCTTTGTCTTACACCTTTCTCAAATTAGTAATAAATTAATAATTATTCAACAGAGGCTTGGAAACAGAGCCTAACACATTTTGGTGACTCGAAAAAACTGGCTATGAAACTGTTTCATTTCATTAAAAAACAAAAATGGGGTAATGCAATTTTAATTATTATTATTATTAAAGTTATCTGTTATTATTATTATTTTTATTCATCCAAATTATACAAATTAAATCAAATTAAATAAATATCATTATAATACTAATGAACTGTAAAGTACAAATAAAAATGATCAGTAGTAGTACTAGTATTATTTCATATAACAACAGTACATTTATAATACTAATATCCAAGGTTGTTTTTTTTCTTTTGTTTCAAACATTAAACCATAGAGCTTTTATTTTGGTGGAAAAAACACAGGGATTACATATTTATATGATTACAACACAGCCTGTGCCATTTGATAATCAGGCTAAACCATATTGCGTTCCCAAGTATTGTTAAAATAATAAAAAAAAAAAACAAATTGATATATATATATGATATATAGACATATACTGTACTCAACAATGCTGATTTTTACTCACATTTGGTGCTTGGCTAGTCTTAATTTTAGTCTTGCTCAGATTCAGAAATTCCAATATTTGTGACAAATGTCTAATATTTTATCTTTCACCTGTCTAGGAACAGAATGCCACGCTTAAATGAAATCTGTGAGCTGGACCATAACAAATCACAGCATATATTATCTGTCCTGCTGCAGATAAAAAGGAATACTATTATGATACTGGTCACGCTGTAGGTTTGTTGTGAAGACAATGCAACAGAAAGTATATTTCTTTGTTTTACGCAGCACTGGTCAGTCTGTCTTTCCAACCACATTCAATTCAGCCTGCAAACTTGCATTGTTTCTCTGCCGTGCTGTAGATTCAGTAACAACACACTGCTCATTTACCAGAGATCTTCTCTACCTAGTGCACACTACAAAAACTCCTACCTCCAACCAACAAACCCAACGCAGAGTGACATTTCAAGACAGCAAAGAGCAAAGCCATTGATTTCATTAGCAAGTGTTATTGTTTCCCATGAGGCAGTGCTTTGTGTCATTTCACAATGCATCAGTGTCTGTGGACACACACACACTTACACGGAGGCTGTGGTCCGTCTCCAGCCTCAGTCCAGCAGCACAGATCAATGGTAATCTCATTCACAATGACTTCTCAATGGCACAGCGACCTGATGAATAGACTCATCGATTTGCTGTTGTTCTGCCACTTCAAACAGGTGAAAACACATCGGCTCTTTTTGAATTAGTCTGCATGGGAGGAAAATGATACCCAACATGGAGTGGAGCGTCGGCTCAGACGTCTCTTCTGTGCTGCTTTAAGCTGAGACGTGTCCAAAATGAAAGTCTGAAGACACATTTTCTGAAGAAAGCGAGAGTGGTGTTCGTCTACATTAATCTCACCGCCGTAACGCAAAGCTGTTGGGATTTTATCATCCGTTAGACGAGAATAATAAATCCGATATCTTATACTGAACAAAATTATAAACGCAACATTTTTGTTTTTGCCCCCATTTCTCATGAGCTGAACTCAAAGATCTAAGACTTTTTCTATGTACACAAAAGGCCTATTTCTCTCAAATATTGTTCACAAATCTGTCTAAATCTGTGTTAGTGAGCACTTCTCCTTTGCCGAGATAATCCATCCACCTCACAGGTGTGGCATATCAAGATGCTGATTAGACAGCATGATTATTGCACAGGTGTGCCTTAGGCTGGCCACAATAAAAGACCACTCTAAAATGTGCAGTTCTACTGTATTCGGGGGGGGGGTCCGAAAACCACTCAGTATCTGGTGTGACCACCATTTGCCTCACGCAGTGCAACACATCTCCTTCGCATAGAGTTGATCGGGTTGTTGATTGTGGCCTGTCGAATGTTGGTCCACTCCTCTTCAATAGCTGTGTGAAGCTGCTGGATATTGGCAGGAACTGGAACACGGTATCGTATCCGCCGATCAAGAGCATCCCAAACATGCTCAATGGGGGTGGCACGGTTCGCGGAAAAAAAACGAACCGTACGGTTCTCCACACACGGTTCGGCATGCGCTAGGACCGCGGTTCAACTTAAATCTGAAAACACATCTGCAATATGCAATATGGTAACACGGGGGAAAAAAACAGGGTTCGGTTAATGTATGTTTCTGTTAATGGATGTGAATTCTGGCTTCCCAGTACATTACAACAACAGCGATTGTGGGGGGGTGGGAGGAGTGGACAAACCATTCACTCTTGTTCAATGCGAGTGTATGCTGGAATATGAGCATTTATTCCGTCATCACCCGGGTGCTGATAGCACGCGTGCACAGGTGAGACCTGAACAGCACACGTTGATATCTGTGTTCAAACTAAACTCATGTACGCTTTGCCAGTTTAAACAATTAAGAGCCAGAGGATGCGAGCTTGTGTGCACAGTGAGAAGATTTGTGCGTGCGCTCATCAAGCACGCAAACCCGTGCCTCAGAATGCGTGCAAATATTAAGCTCTCTCTGAAGTATTGTGTTTGAATGGACAAATTCACACAAAAATTGTCAAAATCCCCGTCTTGGTAAGTATCCTATAGCAGACATAGCCGGCTGAATGTGCAGTATCAGTGCACTGGATCAGTGCATTCTCTTAAAGTGACAGCACTTTCTTAATATTAATCAAACAGCAACAACAAAGAAATCACTCACTGTTCTTGATTGAATCGCTTTTGTAACTTTAATAAAGATTAATCTTTAATTTATATAATCAAATATGCAATGCTGTTTTACATTTGATTACTTTATTCAATTTCTGTACCTAAAAACTAATACTAGACCTACCTTATTTGTATCTTTACTCTAATGTATTTATTTACGCTGTTGCTTGTAGTTAAATAGATTATTCTTATTTTCTTTATTTTTATTTGACACTGACAGTATAGTTTTTCCCTAAACATACCGAACCGTACCGAAACGGTGACTCTAATACCGTGATACAAACCGAACCATGAAAAAGTTGAACCGTGCCACCCCTAATACTCAATGGGTGACATGTCCGGTGAGTATGCTGGGATAACTGGGATGTTTTCAGCTTCCAGGAATTGTGTACAGATCATTGCAACATGGGGCCGTGCATTATCATGCTGCAACATGAGGTGATGGTCGTGGATGAATGGCACAACAATGGGCCTCAGGATCTCGTCACGGTATCTCTGTGCATTCAAAATGCCATCAATAAAATGCACCTGTGTTCGTTGTCCATAACATACGCCTGCCCATACCATAACCCCACCGCCACCATGGGCCACTCGATCCACAACGTTGACATCAGCAAACCGCTCACCCACACTGTCTGCCATCTGCCCTGTACAGTGAAAACCAGGATTCATCCGTGAAGAGAACACCTCTCCAAAGTGCCAGACGCCATCGAATGTGAGCATTTGCCCACTCAAGTCGGTTACGACGACGAACTGCAGTCAGGTCGAGACCCCGATGAGGACGACGAGCATGCAGATGAGCTTCCCTGAGACAGTTTCTGACAGTTTGTGCAGAAATTCTTTGGTTATGCAAACCGATTGTTGCAGCAGCTGTCCGGGTGGCTGGTCTCAGACGATCTTGGAGGTGAAGATGCTGGATGTGGAGGTCCTGGGCTGGTGTGGTTACATGTGGTCTGCGGTTGTGAGGCCGGTTGGATGTACTGCCAAATTCTCTGAAACGCCTTTGGAGACAGCTTATGGTAGAGAAATGAACATTCAATTCACGGGCAACAGTTCTGGTGGACATTCCTGCAGTCAGCATGCCAATTGCACGCTCCCTCAAAACTTGCGACATCTGTGGCATTGTGCTGTGTGATAAAACTGCACATTTTAGAGTGGCCTTTTATTGTGGCCAGCCTAAGGCACACCTGTGCAATAATCATGCTGTCTAATCAGCATCTTGATATGCCACACCTGTGAGGTGGATGGATTATCTCGGCAAAGGAGAAGTTGCTCACTAACACAGATTTAGACAGATTTGTGAACAATATTTGAGAGAAATAGGCCTTTTGTGTACATAGAAAAAGTCTTAGACCTTTGGGTTCAGCTCATGAAAAATGGGGGCAAAAACAAAAGTGTTGCGTTTATAATTTTGTTCAGTATAATAAGTCACATAACATCAATCATGAGCTCATTCACAAACATTTCTTTTAAGGTTGTTTAAATCTGTAACTTAAAGTATGAGACATAGTAACAGTGACGCTTGCTCCAAACACAACTCATTTCTTTAGCAAAGAATATGACAGCAATAAGCCACAGAAGCCACATCAGACAATTTTTTCAATGTTGTTGTTGATTCAGTGTGTTGGCCAACAAAAAGCTGCTTGGTTTGAAAGTAATGATTGTGTGAGCTGTGCTTCATACATTTTTACGTTATTGTGATTAGACAATTTTAAGCTTTTTTCAATCAAATAAAATATAAAAAAAAATCTTTTTAGCTACATTTTTACTACACTTTTTAAAGACATCGCTTCTGCTCATCAAGGCTGCAATTATTTGATCAAAAATACAGAAAAATAGTAATATTGTGAAAAACTCTACAATTTAAAATATTGGTTTTCTATTTTAATATACTTTAAAATATAATTTATTCCTGTGATTTTCAGCATCTTACTCCAGTTTTGCTGCTTCATATTTGTTTTTATTTTTATTTTTTAAATTTAATTTAATTTAATTTATTTATTTTGGAACCTGATACGTTTTTAGGATTCTTTAATGAAAGAAAAAACAAACAAACAAAAAAAAAACAGCATTATTTATATTTATTCAAAATAGAAATCTTTTGTGACAGTATACACTACCGTTCAAAGGTTTTGAGTCAGTATTTTTTCTTTCTTTTTTTGAAAGAAATTAATATATATATATAATAAGGCATATTGTTATAAATGACATTAAAATAACACTGTTGATAATAATAACAATAACGATCTAAAATAAAAACTCCAAATAATAGTGTTCATTGCTCATAATATTGTTCATTGTTTAGAATTCATGATTTTTTATTGTTGTTTGGCAGAATTCAGCTGATGTGTGCTCCAACTTCCCTTTCCTCTTCCTCACAAATAATATCACGTCTACTCTCTCTCTATTATCTTTGTTCAAAAACAAAACAACAAGAAGGAGTAAAAAGCAGGTAAGCAGTGTTTGCGTGTGATCCTGCAGTCATTTAGCATTCAGCTCTGAAGATGGCTTTAACCCGCCAAACACGTCCTGCGACTACTTCAGACTAAACGAGAGCGCCTGTGTATAAACAAGAGCTTTACAGGGGCAACACTTGATCACAAAGGCAATTTATCCTCAAGTCCATATAATGGAGCAATGAAAGAGAAAAGGGAAGAGAGAGAGACCAGAGTAATAGGAGGCATTTCATTTAATTGCTATAAATTGGAGGGTCAGGGAATGCGAATGTAATTTTGAAGGGCTGTTTATCGGACCGGCGGATCTTAGAGCAGATATTGAAAAACTCTCCCGCCGGAGAGCGAAGACGGGAGACGGACGGCTTTTCTCAAATGGAGCCATTCAAAACGCGCTCGTTCGATGGCCTATATGATCCCTCCTTATTCGTTTCATCGGCGCTTCCTCCAACATATCTGGCCAACACAAAGACTGTCTGCCCACATACTTCCCATAATGCCATTACTCAGTCCAGCACAGTGTAATCACGGCTAAAGATCCAATACTGGTTAGCTTTAATTATGCTTTTACACCACAAGTGAGACTCCCTGTGGGCAGGAGGAAATAGAAAACGGCCGAGAGAGAGGTCTGTAATGGGCCGTGCTTCATAAATTTCAAGACAATCAATGCAGCAGTCTGCTAATGGCGCGTACATTAGCTAAGAAACAAACGCACACACACAGAGCAGATGCTCACCTATCTGACAGTGTGCGCTCCCTAAAGTATGACACTATCAGCTCTATTTGGCCTCTAAACAGCAGTTGTTTATGGTGGATCGACAGACATGGCTCGTAAACTCTGACCAACGAGAATTTCCGCTCCGTTTCACTCGTCATGGGCTGTTTATCGTTGTTGAAAACTGAATTCTGCTTCCTTGCAAATGCTGTGAGTGTGAATTAAGAAAGAGTACAGTGTGCTGTAGGGCTGGTTTGACAATATACTGATTGATTTTAATCGATGAACTGATATCGATTCTTAAATCCCAAGATCCATTTTGGTCTTGGTTGTTTTCTGCTGATGCATAAATAAAATTCATTAAACATTATTGGATCCAATAATTGGAATAATTCTTGTGCTTTCTTTCTTTTGATATGACATGAAGTCTCAGCTTTTAAATTCTGTCAAATTTATTGTGAAATACCAACAATAAGTGTTGTTTTGACACTCTAAGGACATGATAGATCGCTGTAGTGACATCAGAAGAAACAGAACAACTTTTACTGACAATTCACACATTAAAGAACACAGACGCAGCAGATCATTTCCATAATGACCAGCGCAATCTACCAGAGCAGCGCAAACTAGCCCCTGCTTTAAGACATGCTTTTTTGGGAGTTAAATAATGGCACAAATACCAGTAATTTGACAAGCACAATCGTTAGTAAATCTCGTTGCGTGATTCCTTTCAATACTCTCCTCCCAGAAATTTTGCATCTGAAAAGGAAACTCCTACAAATGCATATTCAATAAGATCAGGCGCAAAAATGTGTCCACGCCTTTTCAGCGCTAATTCTGCACTGAGCGACTTTAGTCAATCCTGACAGTACTATATTAACGCCAAAAGACGGTTTAGTAAATCTGGCCCTTAATGCCCATAAACTTGATAGTCAGCTAGAAAAAAATAACTCTAGGCAGCTACATATATGCACTATATTGCATATTCATTATTTTTTATTTGTCTTCATTATTTATTTAATGTACGTAGTTTTGTATGTATGTAAGTTTTTATGACAGCCACTGTTTAAATGTTGTAGGATATCAGAGACCGAATCAGACAAATTTAAGATGCATCAGAACATTGAAACCTAAGCAGCTGGAATTCAGAGAGGCGCAAGGAAACAGGACGTCGTAAATCAGATTCCTAGCTCCAACTAGTTTGGAGCAAGCAAACTAACCGACTCTT
>JAFVLL020024790.1:0-20035 GCA_021397915.2 Tor tambroides | reverse complement strand
ACTTCGCATTGCTTTACTGGTGTCTGTTGTGAGCGGGGTGGTCATTCTTGTCATGACTGTCTGCTTCATCGTCTGCTGTTGTCAAGAGCGCATGATCAAAAAGAAGGAAAAGCATCGGATGGGGAGAAGCAGGTTAGTCACTTTAATCTGTAAAATAACCATTAAAAAGAAATCAGTAACACTTTATTTTAAGGTGTCCTTGTTACACACGTTACATGTACTTACTATTATAATAACAATTAATTATGCATAATTACATGCAAGTAATCCTAAACCCAGCCCTAATCCTAACCCTAATCATATAGTAAACTGCATGATGTAGTTAATAAATATTACTCTGTATTTATGTGTAATTTTTTTACAGGTTACACTTGTTTAATTTTTTTTTGAATGGAATGTAATTATTGGTTGGTTTAAGTGTAGAAAATTGTCTAAATTTAACAGATATGCAGTGTTCTAAAGTTACAATGATTATGTTTAAAGTTAAACACCATTTTGTAGAGACAACATACACTATAAAAGTCTTAAACAATCATTATACTAAATGTGGTGGTTCTGTCTTCACCTTCAGGAGAAGAGAAACACGGAGCTCTAGGTCTCGGAGGAGCCCGTCCTGGTTGGAGAGAGAGCATATAGACTGGGAAGCATTCCCTCCACCTAAACTTTTCAGCTTGTCCCAGCGTCTCGACCGACCGCTGCCTCCTGGTAGTCCTGTTTATTCAGAGGTCGTCAGAGCCTATGAGAACAGAGGGTATGAGAGGTAAGGAAAATCGTAAAACATTTCTGTTTTAAAGAAATGAAAGAAATGCCCCCTGAGCACCAAATCAACTTATTAGAATGATTTCTGAAGGGTCACATGACAATAAAGACTAGAGTAATGGCTGCTGAAAATTTCACTTTGCCATCACAGGGCTAAATTACATTTTAAAATGTAAAAATAGAATACAACAGGAACTTACAACAGGAATAGTCTCTCTTCTGCCTATATTTGTGGAACAATAAGCCCTTTACGTGTATTGAAACCCATAACCTGAGCCCACTCTCTACAACCACACCACATTTTTGAATATTATGTAATGCGTGGGAGGACGTATAAAGCCATAAGACATACTATAAGATGTGATTCAGTTTCTGTGATTTTGTGCATCACAGAATTCTCTTCCTCTTTCCGCACAGGAGTCAGGAGAGTCTGCTGAGAAGCCCCCATAGCACATACCCTACATACCACGCCAACAGCCAAATCTACCCAGCCCTTGTTTTCCAAAGGGTTCAAACTGAGCCAAACCCCTCCACCTCTTCTACTACCCCAGTTTATGTACAGATTTCTACACCTCCCAAAAACAAGACCCCACATGCTCCTACTGTCACCCACCCATAGACTTGACTAGTCATTTTTCTCATCAGCAGCACTGAATGTGGCCAAGACAGTACAGACAACATTGCACAGATGTATGGGCAGATTTAACTGGTTGGTATAACCAGAAGCACTTTGATATTTTTCATGTTGATGATGTCTTTTAATATTTGCTATATTGTAAATATATTCCATTTTGAGGTGGACTTGGTCAGATCTTTGATAACACTAAATATCCATAATTTAACCTAACTGTAAATAGAAGTTTTGATGATATTGTATTGTATGAACATAAAATCTAAACCAGAATCTTTTTGTTTTGCACAGTTAAGAAATTTCCTAGTGGTGGTCAACTACCACCCATTTTCATTAAATTGCATCCATAATGTGTTGTAAAACAGCAATATATACTCTTAGTTAGGATGAGCCATTTGTAACCTAACTGTAAAATTTGCACTTTATCGCACTGATTCATTTGTAATAAATTGTTGTGTCAATCTATTTTTCTTGCGCCCTCAATTGAGTCTGGACGCCCTTGTCAATTTGTGTAAAATTTGCTATATGGGTTTTTCGAAACCAGAACAGATGTGGTAAAAAAAAAAAAAAATCTCTCTCATTTTCATTGGGTGGTGGACACCATACATTCAATGAACCAACTCAGAAATTCAAATAATTTTACTTAATTTACATGAACACAACAGAACAAGGATTGATATATTTAAGATCTGTCAAAAAAGAGAGAAGAAAAAGGACAGTGAACAATTAAAGTGATCTCGTAGCAAGAAAAGGTCAGTTTTAATGTCTCAACAATTCCAGTAACACTTTCACAACTTATTTTGCTTATTTTATTCACATCTTACTTCTGATATTTTGTAATCGTTTATACATTTATTTATTATTTGTATGTGGGTGTGTGTCTGTTACAGTCTATGGTCTGTATACATTAAATACACTCAAAAGTTTGGGGTCAGTAAGATTTTTTTAAAGAAATATATATGTTTATTCACCAAGGCATTGAATTGATCAAAAGTGACAGTAAAGACATTTATAAAGTTACAAAAATTTCTATTTCAAATAAACTGTTGTTTTGTACTTTCAAATCAAAGAATTCTGAAAATGAATTCCACAAAATTATTAAGCAGCAAATGCTTTTCAATCAATAATTATAATAAATGTTTATCGAGCACCAAAATAGCAAATTAATGATTTCTGAAGAATCATGTGACACTAGAATGATGATTGCTGAAAACTGAGCTTTCCTATCACAGGGATAAATTGCAATTAATTGAATTCAATTTATTTTAAATTTTAATTATACTTCACAAAATTAGTTTTACTTTCTAAATGCATAAGCATCTACCTAAATGCATTTGAGAGTTTAATTCATTTTATTTGCCATGTTTTTGTACCACAAGCAATGTTCTTTGTTGTTTCTCTACAGTGCTCAGTCAACATGGCAAACATGACATCAAATGGAAACAACTACACAAGCGATGCTACAAGCGATATGCATCTGTTATTTCTTACCATTGTGGATAAGTGCAATGATGAAGATTATTCCTATATTCGCTTGCCACTAGAAATTTTAACTTTTGTGGTGGGCTTTCCAACTAATGTGGCTATGCTATGGATGCTAGTGAGGGGCGAGAAAGGTCTATCACCCTCTGAAGTTTTGGGGCTCAATCTGGCCGTGCTGAACATTATCTTCTGTATCAGTCTTCCTTTTGATATGTACATTTCTATGACTGAACGCACTGGACAGCTCCTGACAGTTTCAGAGGCCATTTCAATCCTCAACCTGATCGGCTGTCCCCTTCTCTTGACCAGTATGTGTGTGGAGCGATACCTGGCCGCAGCACATCCAGTCCTCTACATGAAACTAGGGAATAAATGGGAGTATCGTGTTGTCTGCTTGGCTCTAATTTGGACTGTCACTTTAGGCGTTGCAGTGATTACCTACCAAGAAAGGCTCCCTAAATTAGCTATGTACTTGTCAATCACCCTTGATGCTTTCTTACTCGTAATGCTGGCATGTCTAACAGGCATTGTGCAAGTACTTCGCAAAAAAGGTCCGGGTGAAGGGCAAACTGGTGGAAGAGGTGGGTCATCTGTAAAAAACAGAGCACTAAAGAATGCCTTGCTGATTCTGATCCCGTCAGCTGTTATCTATGGACCTCTCCTGGCTATCGCCCCTTACATGTTCACACTTAAGGATGGGGATGAAGAAATCACTCACACACGCTGTTTAATTTTGAATCTGATGCATACCTTTCCCAGTCTTGGGACCTGTATTGGGCCTGTGTTTTACTTGTCCCGCGCAAAACAACTAGCCTGCTGTAAGAAGAATGCTGAAAAAGAACAAACAACGACTCAAGACCTACAGCATCCTCCAACTCCCAGGAAAACTTTACGGTTGCCGGTAAGTTTTGTTGTTTATTTTCTGATAAGTTAATAAGAGATCACATTGCTTTTACATGAATTCAACAGACTTTATGTGGTCCGATTAAAGAATTAGAACCATGAAATGTGCGTTTTGCATTGAAACTTGCGGTCAGAGGAACTAACGTTAGACATGATCTGTGACGTCGTGAAAAGTTTAAACTGTAACGTTTGCTTCATAACTCTTTTCAGTTTACAAACTGAAACAGTGCAGTTAAAGTCTTTTTAGATATGAAATGTTAATAAGTTCACAACAATCGTTTTGATTCGATTACGTTTTTGACGGATGTGACTTGTAGCATAAAAAGCCAGATGTCCTGTTTCTTTTTATCTGATCTGCAGAAGCCAGTTGTTTCACATGATGGACGGTGACTCACCTTTAATAACTTGTAGTGATGAATATCGATTGCTTGAAACATACTGCCAGAAGAGGAGGAAGCCAAGCGCAGGATTGATGCAAAATGCCTGTTTGTGCAGACTGGAGGCAACATCAGGTCAGACCAGAGAGATACTGTATTTGAGATCTGTGACTCTTTCTGAGATGATTATAACGTTTATTCTCATTTTAATGTCATGTTTGTTGAAAACAGGTGATGAGAAATTTGGTGATGTGGCTGAAAAACTGGCCCAGATTGCAGACAATGGACTTCTTTTTGATGAAGGACTAGAGCCAGACAGTCCTGGTAAAGTGTATTGTCTGTATTACACAGCACAAACACCAGATAATAAGTTAAAATCATTGAAATATTATCTTCTATAACACTATTGATTATACAGATTGTAATTCTGGTCTGTCCTAGTTGCGAAAGAGGCTAACTTAGATGTCATAGTGAGGCTTGTTGACTTGCTGAAGACATCAGGGGACGAACTGAATGAAAGGGTAATCATCATGATCTCTTTACAGACTGTAGTGTTACTAACTGATTAGCTTTGGTTTAGTGTGTAGTTCTGGAGAATCCACTTAATTAAATACAAATGTACTTATTTTGATATCTGGAACTTGGTGGAAACAAACCAAATGTATGTTGGGCTTCCGTTAAAAACTGTGGAAAATATGTGATAAAATATTATGACGATCAGTTATAAAATACCATAATTCTCATTAAAGAGTCACACGATTATGAAAATCAATTATAAAATACTATAACTCATTTAAGAGTCACATCAAAGTAGGGCTGCACGATATTGGAAAAAACCCACATTGCGATATTTTGTTTTTCTGCGATATATATTGCGATATGAAAATTTTTTGTGTTTTGTTGTTTGATTAACATTCATGACACAGAAAGCAGGAACAGGAACATTAAACTGCTGTGAATATAGGTACTGTTACACATCCATTTTCGTTGTTTACCTTCACCTAAGCCATAAGCAACTGTGTTTACAAGGAAACTTACAGAGACATGCATTTTTACATAATTTCGCGCGTATGTCTCATTTCAGGCACAATTAGACGCGGAAGTGACCAGAATTCAGTGTTCACGTGCATCTGCGTGGCTCTCACCTTGTCAACACTTGACGCGACAAAATACTGTAGAACCCATAACCAGTGACGATGCTGTCTGTCTACACTGCATGCGATGCACGGCGCGACAAATTCCTGCTCTATCCCGGTCTAAATCCCCGCTCTAACTGATGCCTCGCTCTATTTATGACATACTGACACAAAGTTCAAATGATTTGTAACAGTCGCTTTGTCGCGTCCAGTGTAGACAGACTTTGGGGCCGTTCACAATATCGCGTGGAAAACGCCAGCCGCGCCGCTTTCTCCTTCTTTCCAAAGGGCTCGGGAGCTAGCGCTTTCGTAGCGTCTGCCGTTGCTAAGCAACCGTGACCTGCGCTCTCCTCGACGACGCGGAAGTTTCAGCAAAGGTTAAATGGATTTCCAGCACTGAAAATCGCTTGCAGTATCTCTGCTACTAAATTTATTTAAAAATGGATATCTCTGTACAGCTGTCGCGTCGCAGTGTCTGTGTGTGAGCAAAGAAAACAATCAGTATAAATATAACGATCAGTATAGGCCTACTAAACATCGCACATCCTGCGATGTGACTATCGCGGATGCGCACATCGCGATATCGATGCTGAAACGATATATCGTGCAGCCCTACATCAAAGTGTTAAAAAAGTTTTTCAGTTTGTAGTCCTAAATGCTTAAATGTCCCCTCTGCCTTCTCAGATTCAGAGCAACCAAGAGCTTTTAGGATATCTGCAGCAAAATTTCTCTTACAACTTGTTTAAAAAACTGACTAAAGCCTTCATCACGAGTAGTGTGCCAGAATTTCTGCAGAGCGGAAAAAAACGTGAGCAGATCGCCCTGGCCTTTGAGGTTACCAGTAGACTCAAAGTCCTGGACCTACACCCCATGAACAGGGTCATGGGATACGGAGCTCAGTACCTGCAGGAGAACTTCGCTCCCTGGGTTAAAGAGCACGGTGGTTGGGTGAGAGTTTATGCACCAGTTAAATTTAGTTTAAAAAAAAACTACTTCAAATAAATCAGTTTACTAGAAATGAATGCAGTTTACTGAATGAAATAATTACAATAATGCTCAACACACTAATTATCTGTCATCTCTGATACACTATAGGAGAAAGCCTTTGATGACGATGAAGAGGTCCATTGACAGGATACTGTGGAATGGATGGTTTTGATGAAATTTTGAAATTATCATCTACTGTAATAGATTTATAAAATCTATATTTGATGAATATATATTTTTATATGTGCTTGTTTATACATTTAATGTAAAAAAATAAAATTTTGTGTTACTAGTGAAATGTGTTAACTCACTGCTGCACACTTAAAAAAAAAAAAAAAATCAGGCCAAATATAATGCTAAAATATAATGCTTTATTGACTGAGAAGCTGGCTTTTCAGCAACACAGACATACTCTTTACAAATAGAGAATGCCACTGGAATCAGAAGAGCACCTAGTGATTTTTACATGTAGGCTAATTTTTATTATGTATAATTTTAAATAACAATACATGTTATAAATATGTACTTGTTTATGTATACATTTAATATAAAATAAAATGTTGTGTTACTAATGAAATGTGTTCTTAACTCATTGCTGCACACTAAAAAAAAAAAAAAAAAAACAGGCCAAAATATAATGCTAAAATATAATGCTTTATTGACAGAGAGGTTGGCTTTTCAGCAACAAATAAGCAACACAAACATAGTCTTTACAAATAGAGAATGCCACTGGAATCAGAATAGCGCCTAGTGATTTTTATATGTAGGCTAATTTTTTTTTTTTATCATCTGTAATCGTACGTATCAACTGCCTTCACTTGCTATGAGTCTTACACACAACATTAGGCACAAAGAGGCAAAGACTAGATACATACTAAATCCTTTCTTTTGCTTTGTTGCTCCTTTATTTGTTGTTCCTAATAATACCAATATTTCATGATTATCACTTTAATACATTGTAATGATGACTGAATTTTTGAATGCAATATGATGACCATGGTTGCAATCTTTCACACCTTAATTTGTGTGGCATACATCCTCATAACAAGGCAGGACTAATGGACATTATTAATGAAATTTGAATTGAATCATGTAAAACAGTTGCAGTTTTATTCTACAATAAAGCACTGATGATTTTGATTAGCTAGATACCGAGGTACGTGTTCATTTTTCCCAGGGCGTCACAGACAGTGGTTAGGTCACTGCGTAGATCTTGAACCACGTTCTCAATGCTCCTGGTGTCCTTCAGTAAATCGATGCTCTGGGTGTATGGGTTGTAGTAGACAGAAAAAGGCCTTTTTATTGTTTTAGCAAATTCCCTGTTTAGAAGGAACAACGTTAATTGACATTATGAAGTCTAATTGTGAATTACTGTCCAATTTTACATTTGACTGAATGGATATATTTACCTCATTTTCTCTTTTGCCTCTTCAAAACTCTCAGAGACAAAATAAACATCTTGAAATGTTGTAATGAGGCACTCCTGGTAGCATGTGGTTTTGGGATCAAACATCTTCACTGTTGCTTTGTCAGACAACGCATGCTGCATAATCAAAGAAGATTATTCATTCACTTAAAAACTTGACATTTTAATACATGAGGTGCTTACATATAGATTACAAAGGGCTTCATACTCTCAACTCTCCAATAGAAGACAGAAGACCTGCTCCATAGGCTCTCAACTGGCCATCTTGTTTGCAAAGTCCAAATTCAATTGTGAAGAAATAGCACTGGAAAAAAAACACAGTGGTTTATTGCATATATTGCAAAGGCTTAGAAGCAAGATTATCTACAAGACATTTCTTCAGGCCCTAATGAGATATACCCACTCATATTGAGACCACCAAAAACCTTATACCCAGATCTGATTGTGTCTCACTGAAGTCTGCCATACAGAGCCAGTGATCTGATTTCAATGCAAATGCATGTGACTCAACACCATAGATCAAACTTGATTGCCATGAAAAACTTCAGTGACCTTTTTATTTCCGTATTGACTGCCAGTCAAGTTTGAGATGACATTTAAGAATTCAATAAGCTGCTGTCAAACTTACTGTTGCCAGCTTCTGCACATCCTCGTCTGAAGCGCCTAGAGATGCAAGGCCAATCTCTTGAGAAAACTGAGCAAACTTGGGATCGGCTAGGAGCGGTACGTGACCCAGCAGTTCATGGCAGGTGTCCCTGAGGACATAAAAACAGTTTACAGGTTAGAGGTGATGAAGAAAAATTGTTTTCTACATAAGAATAATTGGTGTTGGTTTATACGCACGGTTCTGGTGTGTAGAGAGGATCAGTGCTGTGACGTATATACTGAGTGCAATTAAACACTCGATAAGCCAGACCAGCCAGGAAGTCTCGTGGTGACAGATATCCAGCCACAGGTCGTACAGTAAACCCTGACCTCTCTGCAAGGTTCACAATCAAAACCTCCAGATTAAATAGTGTAGACGATTGAATTGAATGAATGCAATTAATAATGCAAGTAGAACTGTGTGAATGTGACGTGATGTGACACATTTTTTACCTCGTAAGAATCGAGACACATCTTCCAGCTGTGGGATGTTGTCCTCTCTGTACCCACAATGCTTTGTGAGAAGAGGGAGGTTTTTTAAGTACTCGTGACAGGCATGAGTTGGATAGAGTTTTGTAAGTTCTCTGAAAATCACTCCCCATGTTTTCACTTCCTCTGGTGTGTACTCTATCCATGGGATGGGCTGCCCACTGAAAAGACAAAAAAAAAAAAGATATTCTGATTAATATTAAGCAAGAAATGCAAGAAAAAAAAAACTCAGCAATTTCTGTCATTTCAGTTAGTCAGTTTGTGAGACTACAATTCTAACTTGAATTTCATTTTGTTTCCATTTCTGTAACTGTATTATGCATCTGCTTTGACCTATTTTAGCCATTTTCAACTAGTTAACAATTGAGCTACAAAAACCCAAAATCAACTACACAAGAATATAAACTATATTATAATCCATACTAACAATTTGTAGTTCATTGCAACCTCAACAAAGTACTTCCTCCTTTCCCGATACACTTTGTCTTTAAAGCCCTGCAACAAAGAACAAAGAATCACTTTACAATAATAATTATTATACAATAATACACTATTAATGTATAGAACCTTATTACAAAATCAAGAGTAAACAGAGTATATTGTTTGTCATTGGGACGAGGTTTCATTCACTCCACCACTGAGCTACTAAACAAATGTACTAAACAGATTTACTTACTGGATGGTCGGCATCCAGTTCTGAGCCGTACATTAGTACTCGATGAGAGCATTGGTCCAGCTCTGAGATCTTTTGGGGAAACCATGGTATTCCTTCCCCATCTGGCAACCCACCCAAAACGCACACACAGTCCAAACAGTCTGGAATAAATACATCAGATGAATCAGTAACATTGTCACAAAGCCAGAACATAATTACAATGGTTATTCTAAGTTCTGGCTCACCGGTCTCTGCAGACCACACATGTTGAGGTGTGTTATATGACACAATGTTGACGTGGTCTTTCAGGTGCTGCACCAACTCGTTGAACTCTTTCTTTGTGCAGTTGCACTCTGCATAAATCTCCACCTCATTGCTGACTCTCTTGGATCTCCGAGACTCGATGTGGGACAAATTCACATGCTTCTCCTTTAAACATACAACGGCAGGATGTTGCTTTGCTTTCAATCAAAATTGTTATGCATTAAATATACTTATTAAAATGTGCTATTAATCTACCCCACCTAAAGATGAGATGTTCACTAACCTGAAAGAGCCTCAGTGCTTTCACCAGACAGCCCACTTCATTCTTCAGAGAGAAAATCACTGCTAATTTCCCAAGGTCATGAGTGGATTTTGGTTCTTCTTTGTCAGGTCTTTCATCTATCCGATTAAAGGATGTCCTGCGGAGCTGTGTGGAGGTGTTGCTTAGTGAATATAAAACTCTTAAGATGGACAAATGGGTTAAGATAAAGGCTTATTTCTTTTAAAAAGTAATTTAAAATGTTTATTAACAAGCGTTAAGCATGCAAGGGTGGTAATTAACAACCTCAAAAGGAGAACTTATACTGAGAGACACTTTAACCTTAACTGCCAACCAACTTCTGTTTTTTTTATAATGTCAAAATATTGTATTATATCACTGTGCTCAGTTCCAGCTGTCAAGGCTTTCAGTCAGTATATTATAGAATTTTGTATTGAAACATTTCATTAGATTTCACCAACGGCCACTGATTACATTTTCCAGTGTAAATAGTCCATATTCCAAATTTTTTTATGAATATCAAGGCAATTTGACTATATAGGAGGGTCCATCAAAACTGTTCAGTACTTACCATGGAGGCAGCAAGGTGTTGTTGGTCATACATCGCTGAATCCAAAGATAGACCTCGCCGAGCCCAGTATTTGCTGGAGAACATCATCATAGCGGGTTGCATCTTTGGAATTGCTTCTTGACCTCTCTTCCTAAGAAGCCCAACGGGTGATTTAGGGGCTGTCTGGGGCCCCTTCGGTTTAGTTTGTAGTTCAGAGGACATAGTTGCTGTCTCTTGAGATGTCTTCTTTCCCTGCATTTCATATGGCGAAGGTGCTGTTGTCTCAGACGATATCTCCTTAAGCTGCCCCTTCAGAGATCACTGGGAGCTCTTGCATGTGCCACAGTAGCTGACACTCCTCCCCCGGCAGTATCAGAGCTGGGATTATATACTGTGAAGAATGACGTTGAGAAGGGCCACTGTCTCACGGGGCAGGCAATCGCTCATATTAGCTTTTGAGGGGATGGCTGCTCCATTAGGAAATGTCGACATGTCCAAGCCCTGATTGAAGTGGATAAGCTCATCTCACCTTCTAGGAGAAATGAATCTAGAGCAAAATAATGCAGATTTCAAGATTTCCATAAATGGGGCTTCATTTTCCAGCTAGTGGAAGAGATGGAGATAAAAGCAAACACCACCCATCATTTTTTCTAAGATAGAGAGGCCTTTGGACAGTTTATCACCCAGAAACATGTTCAATATAGAAAGCAAGACAAAATGTAGAGAGATTAATACCTTAATTGTCATAAAATATGAACTTAAATGCCAGCATTAGTTATGTAAACATCATTGTAAGCTAAATGATTTGAGGGCAATTGTGGAAACTGCCTTTTGACCACAGATGCATATTGTTTATGGGTTTTGGTGAATGCGTGCATGTTTGTCAGTGCACAAAATGCTGCCGTTTCTTTAATGAAAGTGAGCTAGAAGAGAGATAACATTACTGCGGTGAGCAGTGAGCTATCAGCTTCCTCTAAGGCAATTTCCTGTGGAACAGGAAATGAAAGAGATGGAAGTCGATTCGGTGTGTCTTTGTTGTTGGCTGTGGTTACGAGTGGATAAAAGACATTTCATCCTCAATCAGTATTTTCACCCTCTCTCCATCTCATCTGCAAATGCCATGGTGGGCCGACTGAATGAAGACTACAGACTTTGAATCTCAAACCACATTTACATGCCAGTTGGAACTAGTGATTTTAGTTCATATGGCCAAGCAAATGTTCTCCTTTGCTCTCAAAAAGATGGTTAAATTATTTCTTTTATCTGAGGTGACCAACTAATTATAAAGTACTCTTAACTAATTAATGTAATGCATAACACAAAATGTCTTATTTCATTGGATCAAAAAAAAAAAAAAAAACCGAAGGCACAATATAAATATAACTCACAATCTAATGGAAGGAAGACAAATCTTTATTTGAATCTGAATTATTTAGGAAAAGGGCAAATTGATAAGAACAAAAAAAAAAAATATATATAATATTCAACAATGGATACCCCACCTCTGAAACATTATGAAAACTCTCTCAATACAATGAGAAGGAATGATTATTTCAATGAAAGACAATATTGTACAAGATATTACAAAAATAATGCTTTAGGGATCCTTCTGGATCCTAGTTTTACATTCATATATTTTCTCTAGGATATTTTACAATGTGGCATTTGGTAGCAAATATCTACATGGCACCCAATCCTGTTCATCTTGCTGGAATACAGGGGCTATAAAATCTGTACTATACATCTTGTAGTGCTGTAAACTAGGAAATGAAGGCCACTTTGCAGCTGTTGTGTGTTGTTTCTTTTAAGGGGCTGTGGCCGTTTGAGGCGACGTGAACTTGTCTGCCTGTGGATCTTGGTGAGGTCTGAGGTGACTCAAGAATTCCATATTCACTGGTTTCTAAAGCTGCTGAGGGTTCAGTGACTGTGTTGAGACCCAGAATCTCGCTCACTGAATGGGGCAAGTCCTTAGAGGGAATCAGAAGAGATTCAAAAGTTGTATTAATGGGATAAAATAGTCACATATTACTGAGGAAAAAAAAAAAAGTGTTATAGGTCACATACCCCACTATCTGCAATCATGCTTAGGACATACCTTACAATTCTTTATCTGCATGCAGATGGCTTCAGATTTGCTAAGGATTTCTTCGATGTCCAGTTTCATGGAGAGTTCGTTTATATGCTGTAAAGAGAACATAATAGGTGAACAATTTCTTTACATGCTAATTTAAGCATGTTATAAAATGTAGATGCACACAATACAGTTCAAAAGTTGCATTTGATTAAAAATACAGTAAAAACTGTAATATTGTAAACCATTATTACATTTTTTTTTTTTTTTAATTAAATGTAGTTTAGCTGTGATGACAAAGCTGTATTTTCCGCAGTCTTTACTCCAGTCTAGTGTCACATGATCCTTCAGAAATCATTCTAATATGCTGATTTGGTGAATAAAAAACTTTTTTTATTTATGTAATCAATGTTAAAAATGGTTGTGCTATGTAATATTATTTTTTGAAAACCATAATATATATATTTTTAGGATTTCTATTATGAATAGAAAGTTTAAATTAGAATTTTATTTATACATTTTTGTAACATTATAAAAGTTTTTACTGTCAATGCATCATTGCAAAATTAAAAAATAAACATTTTATTTAAAAAAAAAAAACCTTTGAAAGGTAGTAAAATACAGTTAATGCTAACCTTTAGAATTTCATTGAATCCATATTTTCTGTCCATAATTTTTTGTTTCTCTGAGTCTAAAATGGCACAGCACACCAGAAGGTGAAAGTTTTGGCAAGGCAGTCTGGTCCACATGACCTAAAGGAGAAAATATCAATTGAATAAAACATTACATCAAATGCCACTATAACACTTAATCAAGTATTACCAAAATTATCACAGGCAATGGCTACATTGTACTGAGAAACAGAGAAATGGTACAGATGGCCAACATCCAAAAGAAAAAACAATGATGGATAGTCATTACACACCTCCCAAAGGCGAAGGACGTCCTGAAAATGTAGCTCTCTCTTGAATCGGATCAATAACCAGCGAAAACAGAAATATAAGTACCCTGAATCCTGTGCCTCTGTAAAACCAAATAAACACATAAATAAACACAATGGCTACTTATGGTCACAGAATCCTGTGAAATTAACATTAATGAAAAAGACTATTTCTAATAAGTCTTCCTCTGGGTATCTTACCAAGATAGTTCCAGAAGGCCAGGTCTAGCAACCGAAGCAAAGTGCTGAGTTGGATTAGTTGGGTCTTCATCCCCTGCATCTGCTCTTCAAAGTTTTCATGCTGTAACAAACATGAGAGGATTAAAAAAAAATCTCCTCGATAACTACAAGTAAACCATTTGTAGGCTGACTAGATCCATTTAACGTGCTTGCACACAACAGCAATAGCGTGAGGACAGAAACATGCTTTATTGATGCAGCCAAATCGTCTCATACACAGCAGACCCAAGAGTGCTAAAGAGAGATGTGCTGTAATGAACACACTGCATTACCATTTCATCCATGAAGGAAACAAAGCACCAGAAGGCATCCACTTCATTCTCCATCACAAACAGAATGGGAGAGAGCAGATCACTCATGCCCTGCACGTACCCTGCACAGGAACAGGAAACTGGGTAAATAAAAGCAATGCTACACTGAAAAGCACTTAAGATTATCCATAATCTAAATAATTGAATGTGCAATTAAAATCACATTGGCATAAACCAAAGGATTTTAGATGATTGGTAAAAACAAGGTATCAGCATGGGAGTACACGTAACAGTAGATGATATTTTTTATTAAGAGAAGCTGCACTGAACGATGAATGATGATTCAAACACGTGTAGTCACTTGCCTAAATCAAAGTCATACATGCAGTACGTCATCAGGATGTCATGTAGTAATATCAAGCCAGGGTTGTCCAGGCCTTCGTAAAACTTGTTATTTCGGTCAGTTCGGTTCACATCTTTTTCTAAAGAGATTCAACAACCACAAATTGAGCTTCATTCAGGTAATGAAGAGGTACTCTTGAAAACATTTTTAAAGCAACTAAAGAATAAAACTTGTGATGTAATTAAATACACACCAATAAGGCTCCTATAATCTCGTAACTTTGAGTTTCTCCTTTCCTGCTCCTCGCTTACTGACTTCCACTGGAGCTTCATTCTGAAGTATTCATCACTGTTGACAGATAAACACATGATCGTATGTATGCTTAATCTGATAAGAAGAGAGCTTTAAATCAAACAGTGATTGAAACATACATACGTTTTTCTCTTTTGCAGGAGCTTCCTTTCTTCAGGAGTGCTGTTCCATGGAAAATAGCCGAGCAAAAATTTCCAAGCCTCTCTCCTCACAGCGTAGCAAAGACCCTGTTGAGAACAAATCAGCAGCCTTGATAAGCTACATCCTCTGAAATATTTAAAAACAGGTCTACTAAACATGTCTAAACAGGTCTGGTCTAAGTGAAAGTCACGGGACAAGAAGTCACAGGGAAAATGGAACACCACAACAGCTCGTCTCAGATTTGTCTCATTTCCAAATCAAGTTGTTGAGTTTGAACATAAAATGTAGTGTTTTATATCTTATTTATATTTAAATCCACCCAAATGTATCAGACTGGGATACTGAAATGCTGTACCTTTAATATATCAATGATGCTTTGTTTTTGATGTAGAATGAGTGAAACAATGTACCATTCAAAAGTCTCAGCAAGATTTTTTTTTTTTTTTTTTTTTTTTTTTTTTTTTTATTTTTTTTTTTTTTTTTTTTAAGTACATTCACTCATCAAGGATGCATTAAATTGATAAATAGTGTCAGTAGAGACATTAGATTGGTAAAAAAAAAAATCATCAATTTCAAATAAATGCTGTCTTTTTCAACTTTCTATTCATCAAAGAATCCAGAAAAATGCACTGCTTCATATTTTTGAAAATCACGATACATCTATTTTAACTAAGAAATATTTCCTGAGCACCAAATCAGCATATTTGAATGATTTCTTAAAATAATCATGTGACACTGATGACCAGCGTAACGGCTGCTGGAAATTCAGCTGTCATCACAATAATAAATTACAAATGTGTTACAAAGTTAAAAAGTCTTATCTAATCAAATAAATGGTATGTAGGGTATGTGATTTCCTTAATGATGTAGAACAAAGACAGATGGGTTAAACGTGTAAAAAAAGATGAACTCGTGACCTAAACATTTGCAATCTACCACAAAGGTTAACAAGAGGAGAAACAAGGGCAAAGGTGAAAAACCACAAGCAAAGAGAAACTGAAGGCTACAGTAAAAAAAGGGAAGAGTGTTAGAAGACCACAACAGCATAGGCAACAGACAAAGGATCTCCTGTAGGTCAGATATTAGGTAAATTAATGAGCTACAGGAAGATATTCAAAGTAACTTCTTACCCCTTTAAATATCAAATCCTTTAATTGAGGTATGTTGGTTATTCTTCCCTCTGAGTCCTGGTACTTTGCCCATTCTTCCATTGTTACTGGCCTCCTTCTTTGCACCTCTGGCCTCGGTCCCAGATCAAGCTGGAACACAAACACCTCAAATCAATTTACCATAACAGTATTTTTTTTTATACAGGATTGCTCATATAGTCTGTCTGTGTCTAAACTCAACTAAGGGGCCGTTTACACAACAACATTTTCAGCTAAGAACAGGAAACTTTTTATGCATTTTGCCTGTTCGTTTGCACGCCAACAGCATTTTGGGGACTGAAAACGCATCATTTTGAAAACGGGTTTCAAAGAGCAAGTTTTTGAAAACGCCGTTATCGTTTCTGTGTAAACACCCAATACGGGAATCTTTGAAAACGGTGATGTCATGCGCGTGCGTAGTACGTGTTAGGTATGTAGACATGCGCAGTACATGTCGATTTTAAAGGCAAGCGCGAACAAACATACACAACAATGGCAGAGTACATGGTAGTGTTGTTGCCTCTCAAGAGTTTGCTAACACAAAGCTGCTATCGCTATGAATGAGGAGTAGAGCAAGAGTCGGTGTGGTGATTTTAGTGACAGAACTCCCGCCCACAAAGAGCTAATCATCACTAATCGCCAACTACTGGCCTGGCATACGTAATAAAGCGTTTTTGGGAGTTTTCGCGGATGTGTGTAAACGTGAATTGTTTTGAAAACGTTGTCATCTTCTATATAGATATAGTTATCTCTGTCTAGATCTGGTCCACACTCCAGTACAGTAGGTGGCGGTAATGCATCATTGAAATTGGATGTCAACCGACGTTAAACATCAAAGAAGAAGTCAACGTTGTCATGTATACGTGAAACTTTTTTAAAAAACGCAAGGGAGAAACTTTTCCGTTTTTGACTATATTGTCGTCGTGTAAACGTAGCCTAAGTCAGCGTTTGGGCTGCAATTAGATCTGTACTCACTCTGGTGATGACTTCAAATCCAGGCTCTTCCTGCTGGTTAATCTCTAGACCAGGAATGAGTTCTCCCAACAAATCTGCCACCTCCTCAGCAGGCCGCTGGTGACACTCTAATTCAGGCACCCGAAACGCGTCAAAGAGGTAGTTAGTGACTTTAGAGAAGCCACCCAGCGTTGTTGTATAAGGATCTTTCTTGAATTTCTGGTTGGAAAGTGAGATAATAGTGTGAAGACTACTTTCAATCACATAAATTAACATTTTTACATGGTTACTCTTACGATTCGCAGTGTAAATCACAAACCTGAACAAAGCCATAGTTTGTATCATCCAGAAGATTCTCAAAGGACTGCGAGAAGGTTTTGCTGTAGGTGCTGACAATCAAGACACTTTCATCATCAGGACTCCTTTAAAAGACAGAAACAACTATATTAACATTCATTGTATAGCCTTAAAGTAATACCATCAATAATTTCAAGAGTACAAATAACAACAAGTATTCGAATTGTAAACATATGACATCACTGGCCATATTGCTCTGTAGTTTGAATGACGGGAGAAGCCGAGCAAACCAAGCCAAGCCTACGTTTCATTATGGAGACTCAGATAAGAACTTTAATAACAGCTATCTTTTGCTCGGCAGCACTGAATTCAGCGTGCTTACTGGCGGATTTAATCTGGTGTGATATTTAACGCAGGGGAGAGGAGTGTCTTCCTGTCCCTTTCATAAAGTCTTAACTCTAAACGAACAGCTGCTGTTCGACCTTACATGAATCACGCTCGCGGCCTCTCGCCACAGAACACATGCTACACTTCCTCAAAGGTGCTGAGACACTACGTCTCGTTTGCATGCAGATTGAGTTACAGTTTGATGTGTTCTGTTTTAAAGGACGAAATCTTCGGATAAAGAATTCTGTGAGTCACAGAGAGTAATATTAGTGCCTGTGGTATTTAGTGAATTAAAAGGTCAGGGGTCACTTTTAAGATAAAAACAGGAAGAATGAAAAATTTAAGCCATATTCATTCAGAAGAAGATGTCTGACAGACCACACAAGAATTTGTAAAAGCTAATATGCTTATTAATGCTCTCAGAAACAAAAAGACATAAGGTGCATTTCAAACAGCACACTTTTCTATGCCTTTTTTAGTATTCATAGTGTGAATAATGAGTTCACTCTGAGAACACCAAAAAGAAAAAGTGCAAAAACACTCAGATGAACCCTGGAAGAAAGGAAATTTTGGCCACTTCATGCACTCGGCTGTTGTAGCTTTCCTTACGAAGTGGAAGGGGAGAGAAAGGTGTAATCTACTAACAACACTCGCGCCAAAATGGGTTAATACATGACATTTATGGGCGTTAATTAACAGCACAAATGGTAGTAAATTGACTACCGCAAACCTTAGAAAATCACCTTGTATGACTCATTTAAATACTCTCCTTCCATTAATAAAAAAGGTTTGAGTTGGCGCAAGCTGTTAGTAAACCTGGCACCAAATCTGGTAATTTTTTACAATTTAACCCGAATTTAAAATCATTCCATGGATCTAACCCCACAACGTGCACAGAAAAACATTAAATAAGTGTGCAGGTTCTGTGCAGCACTGCTTATAATGTATTCAAATCATTTATAAAACGTCTGTAACTCATCACTGCACCCTACTGGGCTAATGCGGCGATAAAAACAGCATTGGCAAACAATTCATAAATAGAATGATATTGAAATAGATATTACGCAATATTTGCCTACAGCTGAGCCACAGATTATGCCTGACCTATTTAGACTAAATCAACCCCTGACTCTTCACTTACTCATTGATCTGAACAGATTTCCTCAGGCTATCCAAGAATGGTGTGCTCCCTCCCTGGTGGAAATGAATAGCTGGCAGCGCTGTGCCATCCTTCAAGCGGAAAGTGATGTATGACCAGGCCTCACATTTGACTGTGATAGACCTGAGGTCACACACATTAAAAGAGAAGGCCCACTTGTTCCGGTCATTTGTGTGGTTTGATCCACCTGTGACAATATGACAATAAATAATAAGCTTGGTTACTGTTACAGATTTCCATCTTCTGGTTTAGGAAAAAAGTACCAGACATATAATTCACTGACTGATGCACAAGATAACATGCTGAAATTTTCTGTTAGGTACTGAGTAAAGTGCATAGTGACAGCAATTTTGATTTTTAAAGCATTTTAACCACATTTGACTCATAGAATTGCAACTGTTTACCATCTCCATGTGCCTGGACTTTTCTCCGGAATGAAACAGCATTGATCATGTCCCACTCTGTTTCATAGCTCAGCTGATGGTCAATAGGACGGTGAGGGTTGTCTTCTGAACTCTGAGTCCACTCCACCACCGAGCTGGAGTCCTTCACATAATCAAACAAACAAAAATCAGGTTATCCTTATCCAGAACTATGCAGACTCATAAAATACCAGTACAGAGCACAGATGAACTGCAGAAGTGATTTGAACTCACAGTAAATATTAATATGCAAACTCTCACAGATAAAACAGGAAATGCATAATTTATGAATGAACTAACAAACCTTGCAGGCACACAGCATGTTTGAGGGATCTGCATCCTCCAGTGGTTTATATTCCACAAGGGTTTCACCATCCTACATTTAAAGAAGAAAAAATTAGATATTGGGAGATACTGATAGACAGATTTACAAGTTTAAATGTTTTTGTTTTTAATGAATATTTTTTTCAGCAAGGAAGCATTAAATTGATCAGAAGTGATAGTAAAGACATTTAAAATGTTGCAACAGATTTCTATCTTAAAGGAATAGAAACTCATAGGTTTGGAACTGAGGGTGAGTAAATTATGATTTTTGGTGAACTATTAAACAAATACGTGACCCTGGACCACAAAACCAGTCAAAAGTGTCAATTTTTCAAAATTGAGATTTATACATCACATGAAAGCTGAGTAAATAAACTTTCCATTGATGTATGGTTTGTTAGGATAGGACAATATTTGGCCGAGATACAACTATTTGAAAATCTGGAATCTGAGGGTGCAAAA
>JAFVLL020024788.1:0-18833 GCA_021397915.2 Tor tambroides | reverse complement strand
ATTCTGACTAGAACCAGAAAATCTGAGCATATCACACCAGTCCTCAGGTCCTTACACTGGCTTCCAGTTACATTTAGGATTGATTTTAAAGTATTCAATGGCCTAGGACCTAAATACACTGCAGATATGCTCACTGAATATAAACCTAACAGACCACTCAGATCATTAGGATCGAGTCAGTTAGAAATACCAAGGGTTCAACACAAAACAAGGGGAGTCCGCTTTTAGCTATTATGCCGCCCACAGTTGGAACCAGCTTCCAGAAGAGATCAGATGTGCTAAAACATTATCCACATTTAAATCCAGACTCAAAACTCATCTGTTTAACTGTGCATTTGTTGAATTAGCACTGTGCTACGTCCGAACTGACTGCACTGTATTTTATGTATAATCATTTCTAACTGTTCTAAATTCATTTAAAATCATTTTTAAATCTTTTTAAATCTTTTAAAATTTCTGGTTTTATTGTTGTGATTATGTTTTTTAATGATTATTTCACTTCCTTTTATACAAAGCACTTTGAATTACCATTGTGTATGAAATGTGCCATATAAATAAACTTGCTTTGCCTTGCCTTGCCTAATTACTACAATACAATTTCTTGCTATAAATCTGACTCTTGCTAGAATCACAACTCTTGACTATATTCCTGGCACTGTCTATTGGATTCCCTTTTCACCATGGTCACTATCTGGACTGTCAGTCTGTTCCCTGCTAATCTCCACCTTTGCTATGTTTCCTGCTTTTAACATGCTATTGACCTCCTCACATGTCTGACTGTTCTCCGCCTCGACTCTTTGGAATCTGACACTTTACGGACAGTCTTCCAGCTCTGACCCATGCCGTTTATTCCTTATCTTTGCCCTCATCCTTGTTTGAGCCCAGCCCAGAACTTGACGGACTGCCACCAGTATTTTGAGCTTGAGTTTGCTTTTGGGTCCTTCCTTCCAGAGGTTGTTCACACCGTGAACACACACTCGAAGCAGTGGGCAGCTATTTTTGCTGTGGTGCCCGGGGAGCAGTTGGGGGTTCAGTGTCTTGCTCTAGGGCCTCACCTCAGTTATGGTATTGAAGGTGGAAGAGAGCACTGTACATTCACTCCCCCCTCCTACAATTCCTGCCAGAATTAAACAATCAACCTAATTCCTGACACTTCTCCGCCTAACTGATGCCTTTTCTCTTTGTCTGCTTTAGATAGAAATTTCTCCAATGGGTGGCATTTGAGAAATATCTGAGTCTCTGGTGGCCAGCATCATCTGTCCCTCCTCTTTGTTATTCATGAAGAAAATTTTTGCGTCCTTGCATTGATTATAAGAGGCTCAATAACATAATGGTTACAAACAGGTACCCTTTTATGTCTGCCTCCATGGCTTTCGACATCCAAATTATTCCAAAATTGGAACCAAGAATGGCAAGCCTGGCATGCTGTCATGATGTTTCAGTGCCCCAGATGACGTGCCTCCTCCCGACACCTTCTTGCCTTCAGGCCACATGGTGGCGGCCATCACGTGTGGCCTTGAGGCCTGAGGTCAGGCGAGCCCTAGGCAAAATTACCAGCCTATATTAATTGCCTTCAGAAGGTTGAAGCTTGAGTCACCATTCACTGTAACTGCAAATAGCAAATGGTACAGTTCCTCAAACTGTCCCTGTTTGAGTTCCACAAAAGTTGCACGTTTGGATTTTCTTTCTTTTCTTTTATGTGAACTAAATTCTTACACAACAAGCACAAAGTCTGAGGTTCTGTTTACCTTATTTGATGTTCTCTGTACATGTGCTTTGATGAATGTTGATGTAAATAAAAGCCTAATTTAAAACATGTTTATTAGTGCTGTTCAAAATTCTTAGGGATTTGGCATGAAATGAGAATGAGTAAATGACTGGTTGAATGTTGATTTCTTTTTTTTCTTCTTCTTCTTTTTTTGCATTGTGTTAGTTTTTCTGTCTCAAGCAATCAATGAAAAAAAAAGGAAAAATAGTTTTATTAAATATCTTTTATATAACATTTTAAGGTTTCAGATTGGGAAATGACTTCTAATCATGCTCAGACAAGTATATGTATGTGTGTTTATTTAATATTTAATTTCATGCTTGGATATCAGATGTTTGTAAAAGTTTGATCTTGTTATTTGTTTAGTGGGTCACATGCTCTCCTAACAGGTTGTGATGACACTGTCTATGATCACATTGACCTGGCTCACACCTTTGTCCCCTAGTTCTGTTTACTCAAACTATTTCTACAACACAAACCAGTGAGCTTCATTCTCATATTCTAGCATTTACAGAATAATTTCACATGAAGTAACATTTTTCATTGTATACAAGGTAACAGAAAAAAAAAATCTATATGTACAGTATGAACCACTAATGTGATGAGCAATGTCTAAATTTTTGTGTTTTGAAATAGTTTGAATTACACACATTTCTTTGTAATCAGGCATAGGACATATATTTTCTAGTTTATATTCTTTACATTTTAACAATGTTAGGCTGCAGCTAACCATGGATACTAAACAAAATAAGAACCATCAAATAAACGTATTACCGCATGTTCTACAATCTGCAAATTCTAGTGTTTTAGAGTACAGGAAAAATCTGGTGCCACAGGGTCACTTTACCTCACTAACTGCATGAGATAAGGGGGTAGGAGGGAAATACAGCTCCCAGTTATAAAAGATGATGTCCAAGTTGCTTATACCACCTTTGGATTTCACCATGTGGCGGCTCTATCTCTGTCTCCTGGTAGCCCTGGCTGGTGAGTACATAAAGACCAGGACAGGTTTAAGCCAGATTTAACGGCATGTTTTAGAGTGTGGTCATTATAAATTCTGGTTTAATTTAGTTTAGAACTGAGCACAGTGAAATGATTGTACTTTAATGCTACTTTATATGAAAGGAGAATAGTAATGTTTATCTTTCCTCCCCATTAGCCAGCGAGAACATCAATTATGGTATGTAAATACTATAATGTGTATCACCCATAAACCTACAGAGGTTTTCTCCTTATTCTAATATTAATTTCATTATTGTATTTGATGTTTATGTCAATAATAAAGATTTTAAAAGGTATTTAGGATTCAGATACATGTTAAATACATACTGGTTCATAATTTGTCATTTCAAATTTCTGAAATTTCTCAATGGCCAATATTTTAGAGCCTTTCCTGAACTCTAAAAAAACATATGAGTATAAATATGAGGGATTGGTGCGAGTGGGTCGAGAACTGCCAGACTTGGTTGAGTCAGCACTGAAGCTGAGGTGCACTTTTAAAATCATTGGTGCATCGCCACAAACCTTTGTGCTTCAGGTACCAATACCTGCATTTTTTTTTTTTTCAAACTATTCTGAGCTATCTGATACCTTTATTCTTAACTCAGCAGACAGTAAAAATAACTAGATTTTGTCTAAACATGTTATAAAATGTGCTTTTCCTTTTAAGATCTCAAATGTAGATGTTGAAGACTTTAATGGCTTACCCAGGAAAAGTGTCTTCAGCCCTTCCCAAAAGCTCACTAAGCGTCTTGCTGCCGAGTTCAGCCAGCCAATCGTTTTTGGATTCTCCAAAGGACAAATTACTGACATTCGCACAGCACCTGGAGTCTCAAACACAGTTGTAAATATCGTGAGGGGGATCCTTGGATTTCTACAAGTCACAGTCAAAACCACACAAAGTTTTTACAAACTGGTGGAGGTACAAAATCTACATATGAACTGTACAAGACAGTCCTTACTAAAAGTGTGACTCTATGGGTAAAGCAAAACAATATGAAAAAAATCATTTTTGTATATCTTCAGCTGGGAATTCATGGTGTATGTCAAAGCAGTTACACTCTTGAAGAAGACAATAATGCCAAAGAGTTAAAAGTGACCCAAATGGTTGATGTCACCAACTGTCAACAGCCAGCTGCTTTATACCGAGGTATGGCACTCGCCCCTGAAGACAAACTTAGCAAACAGGTGTGTTTCATTACATTTCAATTATAAACTTGAACATTAAAAGTGGACATTCATCCTTTGACTGATCTGAATGCTGTTTAAATTTACAGAAAGGTGAGAGTGTTGTTTCAACGGTGAAACACACCTACACAGTGAAGTCCACAGCAGATGGCGGTTTGATCACTAAAGCATTTGCTCAGGAGCGTCAATACTTCTCTCCATTCAATGTAAAGGGAGGAAACTCCCGAATGTTAGCATTGTACGTGCTTTAGTCATTAGCTAACAAGTTGTTGCAAGACTGCAGATTGTGCATGACATAGTTGTGTTCATTTTTCCAGACGGGACATTGAGCTTCTCAAAGTTTCAGACATAACTGACAAAATAGTGACTGGACAGGTGCAGAGCAGAGGCAACCTGATGTACAGGACAGAAAAGGACCTCAAACCAATTCCCGCTGTGATGATCAACCTGAACAAACCAGTGCCAAAGGCAAACCCCAAGATCATACACTCATAAACATTGAAATATATACAGATGTTTGTATAAACTCATAAACAGCTTTTAATCTGTTCTGTACTCCAGCAGATTCTAGATTTAATTAAGCGCTTGGCACAGGCTAACATATATCAAGTGGACAGCTCAAGCAGCACTGAGGTTCTGGATCTAATTCAGTTGCTACGTGTGGCAACACTTGAGAATCTAGAGCAGATATGGAAGCAGGTCTCAGTAAATGATGAGCACAGGTATTTTGTTTACACCCATCTAAGTACTATGCAATCCTAGATCTTACCCTACTGACTCTTTTTTTTTTTTTTTTTTTGGTCTTTAGGAGGTGGTTCCTGGACTTGGTTGTGGAGCTAACAGATGGAAGGATCCTCAAATTCCTTGAGACCAGATTCAAAGCAGGAGACATTACAGCGAATGAGGCAGGACAGGCACTGGTAGTGGCATTTAACCACTTGTCTGCTGAGCCTGTGTCAGTGGCATTAGCTCAGGTGAGTTGGTGGCCTATAATTAAACATTTTTATTACAATCATTTATGTCATGTATATTTGCCTTCTAAAGCTCTGTTCTGCTTTCCAGGTGTTCCTGACAATTCCTTTCAGTAAATCCCAGCCTCTCCTGTGGAACACTGTGGTGTTGGCCTATGGTTCTTTAGTATACAGATACTGCGTGTATACTTATCCCTGCCCTGTCACTGTGGTGCAGGTATCTGTGGTCTCCTTCTTCTGTATGCCAGATGATTAATACAAATATCAAGGTATTTTATAATCTGCTAGTTTTATGTCGAACTTATTTCTCTGAAATTTACATTTTCCATGTCCTTTGTAAATAATATTGTTCAGCCATTGCTGGATATGGCTACAAGTGGGCTAAGTAAAAACTCAGAGGAGGATATGGTCCTTGCACTGAAGGCTTTGGGAAACGCAGCTCATCCCTCCAGCATCAAGACTCTCCTAAAGTTCCTTCCAGGCTACTCATCTGGAGCTGAAAAACTTCCATCTAGAGTACAGAGTGCTGCGGTCCAGGGATTCAGACTGCTTGCAAGCAGGGAACCCCGCAGTGTAAGTACTGTAATCTATATAAGTATTCACAACCTTGTAACTTTGAAAATGTATTAAAAAGAAAAAAGAAAAATCCAATATCACTTTGATATATAAGTATTCAGACACTTGAAAGTACGCTTAGGTGCAGCTCATTTCACTCAACCATCTTTGCAATGTTTCTGCACTTGAATTGGAGTCCACTTGTACATATTCATTTGATTAGACATGATTTGGAAAGGCACACACCTATCTAATATAATATCTACCTAAATAATACGGTCTAACAGCTACAAATGCATATCAGAGGAAATACCAAGCCATGAAGCTCAAAGACAGCATTGGGTTGTGGCACGGACATGGAAAATGCTACAAAAAAAACTTGGGATATTGAAGGTTCCCAAGAGTAATGGCCACCAAAGTTCTTAAATATAACTGAAAATTGCTGTCACAGACAGTCCCCACCCAACCTCTTATAACTTAAGAAGATCTGCAGAGAAAAAAAAAAAAAAATGCAGAAAAATCTAACCAGACACTGTCCTTGCAAACTTGACTTAAATCTGTTTTTGACATCTAATCAAAATTGTTAATTACTGTAAACAAGAACACAGTGTGATTACTAAACAAGGGCATTTCTTGTCAAAGGTTTTCTGACCACAGGTTGATATGATAAAATTGCCTTCCACTGCAAAACCTATTTTAAAATTTGGTAGTGACTGTTAACTTCTCACACTGGTTAGGTTTGGCAGGAATGTTGTTACGGACCAATAAAAGATAAGATGCTGCTTGGTAAAATCATGAGTACAAATGTTTCCATTAGCAAGGACCACTTTCAGCAGGTAAAGACTTTCTACTTTTTGTATGTGTGCAGGTAGAGGACATTGTCTTGAACCTCTTTGTACAGAGGACTCTTCCTGCTGAAATCCGCATGTTGGCCTGCATTGTGCTTCTAGAGACCAAGCCATCCATAGCTATGATCTCAGTAGTAAGTGAGGTCCTCTTAGAGGAGGTTGACCTGCAGGTTGCCAGCTTCTCCTACTCTCTACTCAAAGGCATTGCCAAGTCACGCACCCCTGATAATCAGCATCTGTAAGTATACTCAAATGTGTACTGTTTACTCCTGTCTTTTTTCGGAGCATCCGTCCTCATTCCTTTTTTTTTTTCCTCTAAAAAAGATCCATTGCCTGTAATATTGCCATGAAGATTCTTACTCCCAAACTTGGCCACCTGAGTTATCGCTACAGCAAGAATGTGCACTTTGACTGGTTCCATGGTGGGTTGACATTAGAAAGAAAATATTTCTCAGAGCATAGAGAGAATAAGGAGCTTTTCATTGGTTGTTTTAAAGTGCACCCTCGTTTTAATTGCTAGTAGCTTTGTTGTACAAACTTTTAGTGATGCTGGGAATGGTCTGATGCTCTTTCTTGTCTCATCAGATGACTTTTTATTTGGGACATCTGCCGACATTTATATGCTGCAAAATGAAAGTCTTATACCTACAAAAATTATGCTTAAGGGAAAAATTCATTTCATTGGGAGAATACTGCAATTTCTTGAGGTAATCAAACCAAAGTTACAAAATGCTGTGTAATTTTATGTACTGCATACCGTGTTTTTTATATGTAATCTTTGATATGTTTCCAGTTTGGTGTCCGTGCAGATGGACTCAAAGAGCTGTTAGAAGGAAAATTCCCTCAACTCAAGAAAGATTTAGGAATCACCGATTTTACCACTATAATGCAAATCGTGAGCATCTTCTGTCTCAGAATCTATGAAATGTATGAATTCTGTCAGTCATTAGATTAATGCCTATGCTCTGATTTTTTTTTAAAGCTCTCTGACTGGCAGAACCTACCAAAAGACAGACCTCTGTTGACAGCATATGCACGCGTGTTTGGACAGGAAGCCTTTTTAATGGATGTAAGCGGAGACTCCATTCAGAGCATCATAAAGGTATTCTCTTTTTTTAATCATCAGGTGATTTTTTTGATTCTTGCGTAGATTCAGCTGAAACATGATGCATTTATTTTCTGCTCAGTCATTTAGTCCTTCTGCAGGGAAGGAGAGTAAGGTTTGGGAAAAGATTCAGGATGTTCAAAAAGGGACTTCCTGGCACTGGACCAAGCCGCACCTTGTGTATGAAGCTCGATTCATACAGCCAACTTGTCTTGGTCTCCCAGTTGAAATCAGCAAATATTTTTCCATAGTAAATGCTGTTACAATGAAAGGTGAGCTTTCTTCTGCCGTTTATTGTCAATTTCCCATTAGACGTCTGTTAGTAATGGTAAAATTAGGGCTAAATGCAAAAGAAAAAAAAAAACACAAATATATTCTATATCTACAGCTAAAGCTGAAATTAATCCTCCTCCCAAGGAACATCTGAGTGAGCTGCTAAGCTCAGACATTTCCCTACACACAGATGGCTTTGCTGGGTAATTATAAAAAGTTATCAGTTATGATTTATTAATTATACACTGACTAATATAATTTTGTTATTTGCAGTCAGCCATGATTTTATTTCTGGTTATTGAAGTAAAGTGAGTATTGTTTGGAGACCTTGTGATCTCAGCATGCCTAGTCTCCATGAGAACCCGCTCAGTCTAAGATAAAACAGCATTTTTTTAGACTACTGATATAACAACAATTTTAATGTCAGTGATTGTGCATGAACACCATAAAAATAGTCCATGTGGTATACATTCTAAAGTGTCTAAAGTCATATACAGTGGGGGGAAAATTATTTGATCCCCTGCTGATTTTGTACATTTGCCCACTGACAAAGAAATGATCAGTCTATAATTTTAATGGTAGGTTTATTTTAACAGTGAGAGACAGAATAACAACAAAAAAATCCAGAAAAATGCATTTCAAAAAAGTTATAAATTGATTTGCATTTTAATGAGTCAAATAAGTATTTGACCCCTTCACAAAACATGACTTAGTACTTGGTGGCAAAACCCTTGTTGGCAATCACAGAGGTCAGACGTTTCTTGTAGTTGGCCACCAGGTTTGCACACATCTCAGGAGGGATTTTGTCCCACTCCTCTTTGCAGATCCTCTCCAAGTCATTAAGGTTTCGAGGCTGACGTTTGGCAACTCGAACCTTCAGCTCCCTCCACAGATTTTCTATGGGATTAAGGTCTGGAGACTGGCTAGGCCACTCCAGGACCTTAATGTGCTTCTTCTTGAGCCACTCCTTTGTTGCCTTGGCTGTGTGTTTTGAATAATTGTCATTCTGGAATACCCATCCACGAACCATTTTAATGCCCTGGCCCTGACGGTACATGGCCCCGTTCATCGTCCCTTTGATGCGGTGCAGTTGTCCTGTCCCCTTAGCAGAAAAACACCCCCAAAGCATAATGTTTCCACCTCCATGTTTGACGGTGGGGATGGTGTTCTTGGGGTCATAGGCAGCATTCCTCCTCCTCCAAACACGGCGAGTTGAGTTGATGCCAAAGAGCTCGATTTTGGTCTCATCTGACCACAACACTTTCACCCAGTTCTCCTCTGAATCATTGGCAAACTTCAGACAGGCTTGTACATGTGCTTTCTTGAGCAGGGGGACCTTGTGGGCACTGCAGGATTTCAGTCCTTCACGCCGTAGTGTGTTACCAATTGTTTTCTTGGTGACTATGGTCCCAGCTGCCTTCAGATCATTGACAAGATCCTCCCGTGTAGTTCTGGGCTGATTCCTCACCGTTCTCATGATCATTGAAACTCCACGAGGTGAGATCTTGCATGGAGCCCCAGTCCGAGGGAGATTGACAGTTATTTTGTGTTTCTTCCGCTTGCGAATAATCGCACCAACTGTTGTCAACTTCTCACCAAGCTGCTTGCCGATGGTCTTGTAGCCCATTCCAGCCTTGTGTAGGTCTACAATCTTGTCCCTGACATCCTTGGACAGCTCTTTTGTCTTGGACATGGTGGAGAGTTTGGAATCTGATTGATTGATTGATTCTGTGGACAGGTGTCTTTTAACAGGCTGAGATTAGGAGCACTCCCTTTAAGAGAGCGCTCCTAATCTCAGCTCCTTACCTGTATAAAAGACACCTGGGAGCCAGAAATCTTACTGATTGATAAGGGATCAAATACTTATTTGACTCATTAAAATGCAAATTAATTTATAACTTTTTTGAAATGCGTTTTTCTGGATTTTTTTGTTGTTATTCTGTCTCTCATTGTTCAAATAAACCTACCAATAAAATTATAGACTGATCATTTCTTTGTCAGTGGGCAAATGTACAAAATCAGCAGGGGATCAAAAAAAAATTCCCACACTGTATTAGATAGCTTTGTGTGAGAATTTAAGTTGTCAAATTCACATGAGGGTGGAAAATAATGACAGGATTTTCATTTTTGGGTTCTTCATGGTTTCTCTGTGCTGAAGGTTGACTTTCCTCCTGCTTGCAGGGTGACAAAGGATCATTTTGTCTTTCATGGAATCAACACAGATCTTTTCCAGTGTGGTGTAGAGCTGAAGAGTAAGATAATAATTGCCCTGCCATGGGCATTTGACTTGAAAATAAACATGGAGGAGCATAAATATGAAATGAACTTGACTCCAAGCAAAACAGTCACTGAATTATTTTCAGTCAAGTATGTTTTCCATGATTTCTACAGCACCATTGTGATACGTAATAAGGTGCCACCAAATATCCTGATGATTTCTCACTCTTCATCAAACAGTTCTGATGTGTTTGCTGTTTTGAGAAACATTGAGGAACCATCCTCATTCAAAATAACTCCCATGATGCCCAAGACAGAGGACTCCCAACAGGATCTGGCCAGGATTTTACCCACTTCAAGGGACGATCAGGTACAACAGCCTTTATAATACTATAACAAGATGGAGATGTCTGGCAAACCCTGCAAACTAAACGGCTGTGTTTTCTGCGGCAGATCGAGCACACTGTGGTGAAATTCAGGCAATGCGCTGATGCCAAGATTTATGGAACTGCGGTCTGCATTGAGGCAGAAGCCAAACGAGCACACTACCATCATGAATATCCTCTGTATTACTTCCTGGGACATACCCACTTTTCATATCAGTTAGAACCAGGTACCAGAACCTTGACTTGATAATATACAACAATTATATTATTAAGTTACTTGTCAGTAACTTGTTGCTTGTTCCAAAGCTAAGGATGCCAAACCCATTGAAAAAATTCAGATTCAGGTCACTGCTGGCAGAAAACACCCTCCAGGAGTCAGTGAAATGATTAATCTCAGCCACAGAGTATTCAAGGTACCATGACTCAGCCATAGCTCTTTTTCACTTACAGTGGCTGAATGAGTTCCAGTGGTTAACTCAGAATTAATGTGAGGGCATTTTGTTATACATGATCCCTCTGTGTAGGACACAAAAGACGAGATCACCTCCTGTGAGGAAAACAATTTATCCAACCCATTCCCAGCATCTCAGGTGCAATATAAACATCTAAAATCATTAATTCAAATGTAAAGTGATTTAAAAAAGGAGGGTTTAATATAACAAATTTCCAATTATGTATAGTGAAGTGTATATTTGGACAAACAGACTGTAGCTTGATTACGACAACACATATAATGTACTGCAAATTTCTTATTCAGTCCACCCTGAGATTTATGCTTTGAAACTGCTGGTAAATTAATTCAAATCCAAATGATTTTACAGAATACAGTTGTACAGAGGAGAATTTGTCATGAAAAAAAAGTAACTTAACGTGATCTACAGAGTAACTAGGAATTGCTGAGTAATCTAGCAATTACTCAGTCATCTTATCAATTTCTCCATGCTGTAGAATTTAGATGCCACTCCAGAACCTGTAGTCACAGTAAAAGCACTTGGTCTGAGTCCGCCAGCAAAACCTCTGGGCTATGAAGGTGTAGCCTTTTATCTTCCAACAGCCCAAAAAGAAGACATTGAAATGATAGTCTCTGAAGTTGGTGAAGAAGCAAACTGGAAAATCTGTGCCAATGTTAACGTAGATAAAAGTCGTTCATCAGCAAAGGTAAAGGTCTTTTGAGATTTTTCTTAACTTATTCTCATCGGTTTCCTTATTCCCTCATTGCTTTTCTTCTTGTGTTTTTAGGCCCATCTCAGATGGGGTGCAGAGTGTCAGACATATGATGTGTCTATGAGGGTGTCCACAGCATGCCAGCCAGAATCTAAACGTTCCATATACACCAAGATCTACTGGGGAGCTCTGCCCTCAGTGTTCACAACAATTGGTCAAAAGTGAATTCATCATGCTCTTGATTTTCCTGAAATACTAATGTGCAGTACTTAAATGATTTCAATCTCATGCCTTATGTTATCTTTCTATTTTCACATAATTTTTCTTTCAGAGTTCAAGAGTACCTTCCTGGCATTTCTTATATAATGGGTTTCTACCAGAAATATGAGAAAAACCCAGAACGCCAAGCAGCTGTCAGTGTTGTGGCATCCTCACCAGAGACCTTTGACATGAGAGTGAAAATCCCAGAGGTTGTTGTCATATGAACATATTTCATGTCTTTTCAATTTCAAAGATGTCTTATTGCCTTCCTTCCGGCTGATAAAATATTATTTTGTCCTCTCTAGCGAAAAATCTCCAAAAAGGCAATTCCCTCACCAATCGATCTTGTGGGGTTTGAAGCTGTGAACTTCACCATGTCAATCTAACAGGTTAATTTATGAACTATGGGTCAGAAAACTGTGTCTGTTCTTGTGTATTTGCATAAATTCTGCAAATCTGTTTTTCTCTTAACAGGCTGGTGTTACAGAGCACTTCTGGAAAGACCAAACCGACAACAAAGAAAAATGGATCATCAAATGTTCTGAATTGTTTGTATTCCTGACACTTGATTAATGACTGATTTGGATATTCAACGATATATGCTAAAATCAGCACTTTTTAATTATACTACAACGAATAAAGTGTGCATCAAGACTTCATCGTGACATTAATTCATTATGTTCCGAATGATATTCATATTCCAGCCTAGAGTTTTCCTGTAGAGCATCTGCAACACCTCCTTCATATTCAGAATGTCAAAAGATTGGCACATCAATTGTAAATAAATGTCTTTGATCAAAATGTTGGTTCTGTGAAAAGTTACCTTGTCACCCCAGCTTAAGTTCTACCTAACTCCTCTCTGTTAAAGACCACAATAATAGACATCCCACCTCTCCAGGAAGGTCCAGGAGTCTCCCATATATTAGCAGCTCTCTGAAATCCCCATAAAATAATTATATACAATATCCTGCAAATTGAGCGAGCAAGAGAAAATCCCAGTTTCCAGGATATTAAAGTACATTTTTAGTGGTTCAATCACAAGCTGTCAGCCAAGATGCATTTACTGTTTCTACCTGTTACACATGCATTTTGAATGTGTCTCCTAGGACCACTTCTGCTTGGATTTCTTTACACTCTACATCACTTCTGCAAGAGTGTTGAGTGTGATGCACGAATGAACCGACTCTGTTAACACGGCTTGGGGGTCAATGATGCAACCACCTTGAAATTACTTTTTGCAGAGTGGAATCTCTGCAATAATATATAGTATAGCATAGATACATTTTACTGTGTCTCAAGTTTAGTCATATCATATTGAAATATGAAATTCCTACTTAAGGGAATAGTTAATTTTGCCATCATTTACTCACTCTCATATTTTTCCAACTTCTACTAACATAAAGGGAAATGTTCACTCCAGTCAGAGTGGTGGTGTAGTGAGTTAATGGCTGTTGGCTCAGAGGCAGCATAAAGGTCTAATGATCATCAAAAATAGATAGAAATTTGGTGATAACAAAGCAATTAAATTACCACAATTCTATTTTTTCACTAGAAATTACTGTGTCAAAAGTTGAAAAAAATGGGTGCCATACTGACTGCCACTTGCAACTCTCAGATCTCATCAGAATTGCACTCACAGGATAGTGTTATTCATAGTTAGTGAAAGATGCATGCCGCATGCTGAAGGATGCATGGCAAAAATCGTTGGGCTGAAGGAATCCCAGTAGGTAAGGATGTGACACAATCATAGGATTTGTGCTTTGTTGCCTCCCTAATCTAGGTTTTGGGAGTTGCTGTATTTCTAAAAGAAACAGAAAAAATAATGAGAAAAAAAATTGGGTTGGGACTTAATTAACCAATCAGGAAAAGTCAGCATTTCACCTAAGTCAACATCTTAGTATGTAACATACATTAAATAAACATAAACTTAGTATGTTACATACATTGCCCTGTTGCACTGGAATGCATCATCAATGATGTTCCCTGGGGTCCTCGGGTGTGTCAGGCCTTTCAACATCAAACACCCTCTCCCAGGTGACCCGGCTGGGGTTGATCAGGCAACAATCTGCATCTCAGGAGCAACTGCACATGGATCAGTCCTCTTGTTCCAATGCCACCTATTTGCACAAAGAAAACTGAGTGGACCCAATTAGTTACTCAAATAGTTTATTTGATGCAATTAAAAACAGCGGCTATCTATTAGCTAGCAGTGGCACAAATACATGAACATACTTTCACTACAATAGCACATGCCCAGTAATTGTTTTTTAATGCATTTCTCAAATCTAACGTGCAACAGTCTCAATGTTTCTTGTTCCATTCTCAACCTAACCACAGTCTATACTCTTCAAAATAGTAAGCCCCCCAAAACAGCAACAGAACAGAAACCCCAGTAAATCCCAACATTAAACAGAACATTAAACACATACAGATCTTCTAATTTGAATATGTACTCATCAGTCTATATCAAAGAACAATGGAAAAAGCAGATTTCCCTCTTTTTGCATGATTGTTGATTGAACTTATTTTCTTATGTTGTTGTTAAAGAGTAAAACTATAGATATGAAATGAGTAATAACTGTAGAGTATTAGGCATTTATTTTGGTATGACCAACTCAAACAATTCAAAAGACATTTTACATTTTATTAATGTAGTACTGTATTTATTATTGTGATACTGATAAAGCCACAACACTAATCTCAGCTGTGAACTCTCTTTGCTCATGAACAGCTTCTCTTTGCTGATCTGAGGTCAGTGTGTGTTGTGTGTGTTCAGCTGCTCACAGTTGATTGGAGCTCTGAGATTATTTTGATAGGAGGAGAGTGCACACAAGCTCTCATTCTGCTCACAGAAAGCTCAGGGACTAAATACCAACAGCATGAAAACTCTATTGCTCTGTGTGATTCATGTCATATTCCTCAGAGTTTATGAAATCCAGTGTAAATCTCACCCAAAGCCTTCATGTGGATACCCACCTTCTCAATGGTGCAGGTCTCTGGAGATCGCCATAGAATGTGGGGTAAGTCTGTTTAAGAGGTTGATTTAAATCTTGAAACAATTAAGTTAACTTTTTTGCCAACTTTAAGAGGCATTCTGGAAGCTCAGTATCATGATTGTAATTATTTGTGGCCTTTTAACAGCTCAAATTTTACAGGATATAATGTTGATGCATCTCAAGGCATGGCAATCTTTTTTATCTAAAAGCGGTTAATGCGACCTACAATAAAGAATTCATAATTCATCTGTTTTCACTTGCATTGTGCCATATAATACCTTATGTTAATTTGCAGAGTGTTGCTGACTGTTTAGAGTATTGACTTTTATTAAATATTGCACTGATGCATTGGTCAACATCACTTTCAAAGACTTCTTTGTGCTTGTAAATTATTATCATGCTTTTGAACACAAACAGCTTCCAATTAAGCAGGCCACGAGGTTTCCCGGTTGAGGAGTTTGATGAGCCTCCTCGTGTCTTAGACTCCGAATTCAGGGTCAGAAGTTCATCCTGTAAATAGTTGGTTTAAAGATGTGCTTTAGAGAATTTGTTTAATTTAAATCTGACTACAGCATGATCATAACTGGGTACTTTCAAGCCATGAGTCAATTTTCTTGTTCACGTGGCATTTTAAATGTGGCATGTATCCATAATAATTTCTACTCTTTTCATCACAACATAATCAAAAATATAATTCTAAAATCTATGCATTAGCATTAACTTCTCAACTTCTATTGTCACTTTTTGTTTTTGTTACTGTTCAAATCGAGGTTTGCAACAAAGACCTAATTAGCATCAATTTAGTTCTGTGCTTTTCACCCAGTGTGCCGGGGTCCACCAGGAGTCTCGGCAAACTCCTAAGTGGGCCTCAAGATGATGCACACTGTAAAAAATGATCGTGATTTTAACGGTAAAAAACTGTGAAAATGCTACAGTAAAAACCTGTTAAATGGTTAACGGAAAGTTCCTGTCAAATTTACAGGGAAAACCCGTAAACTGACGTTCCCAGAATTCCCTGCGTTGCATTTCAAGTTGACACAAAGTTCAATTTCAATTAATAAATCATTACTAATATATTACAATAATCTATTATTAATCTTATTAATCTATTATTAATTTATTGTAAAATTTTAAAAAATTATAAAGAAATTCTAAATTTATTTTCAATTTATTTTATTTTCAATTTATTTAAAAATTTGAAAAAAAAAATTAATATGTAAGGAAAATAAATAATAAAAGTATTGATTTCCCCTCCTCCATATGTATTTTTTTAAAGTCCCAAAATAAATGTTATAATAGTAATAAAAAAATTAAAAAAAAAGTTTAACAACAAGCATAATCATAGCATAAATGCAAAAATAGCTTGTATCAGGGAGCCTTTGAATATTCTGGACAACAGGGTACCTTTGGGACAAGAAGGCTGAGAACCACTCATATAGTTTAAATACATTTACCACCTATCCAGATTCATTATGTTTCAATTTCAATTTTTGCTAAGAATAAATCAAGCATGCAATTACAACAAGTGTGTTTATCTGCCAGCACTTTGTGAAAACACATTCTAAATGTTGTCTGACGGAACATTTTAGTGACATATTCCAGATGAAAATACACGCATCAAATACACCAAAGATTTACAAACAGCCAAACACCACTGACCTAAAATCCTTATACTCCTGAGTTTATAAATTAATATTTCAATAATTTAACAATGCATTTGCATGTTTACAGTTTTCTGAATTCCGTTAATGGTCACATGATGTTTGTGTGCTATCAGACAAAATTTATACAATTTTTATGACTTGGTTATTCAAACTGCAGTCACATTGCATGAGTGTAGCCTTACTGTAATTCGGCAAACTGGTAAATGTGACCCTGGACCAAAAAAACAGTCTTAAGTCGCTGGGGTATATTTGTAGCAATAGCCAAAAATACATTGTATGGGTCAAAATTATCCATTTTTCTTTTATGCCAAAAATCATTAGGACATTAAGTAAAGATCATGTTCCATGAAGATATTTTAAGATAAAGATAAATTTCCTACTGTAAATATATCAAAACTTCATTTTTGATTAGTAATATGCATTGCTAAGAACTTCATTTAGACAACTTTAAAGGCAATTTTCTCAGTATTTAGATTTTTTTGCACCCTCAGATTCCAGATTTTCAAATAGTCATATCTCGGCCAAATATTGTCCTATCCTAACAAACATACATCAATGGAAAGCTTATTTATTCAGCTTTCAGATGATGTATAAATCTCAATTTCGAAAAATTGACATTTATTTTGTGGTCCAGGGTCACAAATATTTTTTAATTGTAATTTTTCCCCTTTGTTGCTATACCATGTTTCTTTTTGTATCCGAGTAGGTGCGGAAACAGTGTATGGAACTGGACGCGACCCGGCCCGACCCAGTGGTTCCTCCCGTCGAGATCACTCTCTATTACGAGAGCCTGTGTCCAGGCTGCAGAACGTTCCTTACAGAACAACTCTTCCCAACCTGGACTTTACTAAAAGATATAATGAAAGTCAGCCTGGTGCCCTTTGGCAATGCTAAGGTACAGCTATGCATAAGGCTGTGTGTTGTAATGTAGATAATGTTATGACGTTACTTGTGTTTACGACTGTTAACTTGTCATTTAAGGAGCTTCCCGAAGAGAATTCATTCTCATGTCAACATGGAGAACCAGAGTGCTACGCTAACATGGTTGAGGTGAGTTTGTTAGCCAACAACAATGTTGCCTATGGTAGAAATAAAATATACATTTCATTACATGATAAATTGATTAAAACAGATAAATAATCTATTTTACCCAACATTTGTGTGTTTGTGTGCTTGGAGTATTATGTTGTTAGCTTAGCAACATGCTAACCTCAAGAATTCTCTGTGTGGAAGCAGCAAACACAGAAATGCAGCTCATAGGTTTTTAAACTGAAAAAGGTTTCTCTCTTTCTCTATTTTAGTTAATCATTCCTAATCTTTCTTATTTCTTAATAGACATGTGTTTTATATGCAGCCAATCATGCAGCATTTCCTGTCATTTACTGCATGGAGTCATCTGCAGATGTACTAAAATCTGCTAAGCCTGTAAGCATCTCTGAGCCAACATTACTGCCCCTTATTACAGCTTTAATTTCTGGATGATGAAAAGCCATTATGAGTGTTTTTTTTTTTTCTTTGGCAGTGTTTGCAGCTCTATGCGCCATTTGTTAAATGGCAGACTATAGAGTCTTGTACCAGAGGAGAGCTTGGCCACAGTTTAATGCATCAAAACGCAGTGAAGACGCAAGCGCTCAAACCAGCACACACTCATGTTCCCTGGATCACCTTCAATGGGGTGAGGCCTCCTCAAAGCAGAGCTTTTGCACTAATCTACATCTATCATGCTGAAATTAGACACACTCATTTCTGGTGTGTTTTGGTTTTTCTCCTCCTCAGGAATACACTAGTGAATGGGAAGATAAGGCCATGTCCACTCTCTTCAACCTTGTATGCAGTTTGTACAAAGTATGCACGTTTGTCTTTTCACTTTTACCATTTCTGATTGCTGAAATCCTGCACATGCTCATCAACAGGACTTAATTAAAAACCTTGTGCAATTCTTATACAGGGAATCAAGCCACCAGTCTGTACCGGAGCTCTGAAAAAACTGGACAGAAGCTTTTGCTAGTGGAAGAGAGAAGTGTTGCGCAACACATTTGTGATATATTTCATGTTCTTTAAACTTTAGCCTATGTTTTGTGTGTTTGAGGTAAAATAAAAAGAATAACATTTTATAATGTTAACAACTTTTTAACCATATGTGACCCTTGACCACAAAACCAGTCTTAAGTCGCTGGGGTATATTTGTAGCAATAGCCAAAAACACATTGTATGGGTCAAAATTATCAATTTTTCTTTTATGCCAAAAATCATTAGGATATTAAGTAAAGATCATGTTCCATGAAGATATTTTGTAAATTTCTTACCATAAATATATTAAAACTTAATTTTTGATTAGTAATGTGCATTGCTAAGAACTTCATTTGGACAACTTTAAAGGAGATTTTCTCAGTATTTTGATTTTTTTGCACCCTCAGATTCCAGATTTTCAAATAGTT
>JAFVLL020024787.1:0-44735 GCA_021397915.2 Tor tambroides | reverse complement strand
CCTAACGACTCGTTTAGGCGATTGCGAGCCGACTCTTTTTTTTGATAGACAATAACTTTATATATCGTGCACTTTCGGCTTCACAACTTTGCAAAAAGTTTATGTTCACATACTGCTACGTGAGACACTGCATGAAAGGTAATATTTGAAAAGGCATAATAGGGGCACTTTAAATATTACCTACATATTCTCACTATATCCTACTATATGAGCCATAAAAGCCTGATGTATCAAATATGACAACAAAATCACATCAACAATCTATTATTTAGTTAATATTTTGTCTAAAGCTTCAATAAAAAAAAAGATTATTTCATATGACAGGCCTTACAGGATTAAACCTATAAAGAGTTCTCTTTTTTTATTTACAACCTTTAAATTTTTTTTTTTAAATGTATATAGATTCTTTATGTTCGGGTAAGAAGTTCTTGTGTTGAGCAATGTTTATTCATGATATCTCTTATAATAGGAAATAGTGGACAGGTTTATCTCTCAGGGAGAGACACAGGAACATTTGGAGAAGATGAAGGCAGAAAATGAGAAAATGCTGCTTGAACTGAAGGAAGAGAGGAATATGTCACAGACCCAGTATCAGGATGTAAAATACTCACGAGAAACTGAATTCTCCAGGTGAGAGCAGACATTGTGTATGTTGTATGAATACTGCAGTATCACTTGACACGCTCTGTTATTGTGACTGAATGCTCTGGTCTAACCATTACATTTTCTCAATGGCATGATATAATAAGTTTATTGTCATTGGTTAGCTCTCTAATTCCATTTTGATTGTTCAGCGTCCGACAGATGCTGCAGGACTGTGAGCATGACCTGCAGCAGGAGCAGCAGCACCGTGATGCAGCTAAAGATGGCCTGGAGAGACTCACACATACACTAAACACTGTCAAAGCAGGAGTGCAGCAGCTCAGTGACAAACTACAGCCCATACCCCTGGTACTATTGAATTCTGTCAAATACGTTAAACATGCTCCACAAAACATGCCTTTTCGTCACCTGGTTAATGATGTGTTTTTAATAGAAGGTTTCTAAGAATTTTAGATTTCTGTGTAGTTTCCTAGAACTTACAGGGGTCATAACTTGATTTTCTTCCCTGAGGTCCATTTATAATGTTAGTCAAGGTTTCTTACACCGGTAACAGTTTCATTTATTTGTAATTTATTTGACCTTTTCCACCCTCTCTGACCCTTAAATCAAAACAGGCTGTTAGCGAAAGTACATGTAAGGACTCTGTTATGATTGACTAACCTGTTTGCATGTCAAATGAGTATTAATACTACATACAGTTGCAGTTTAATGAATATATTTTAATTCTGGTACAGGACTTCTAAAAGTTACAGTATGTTTAATAGTACATCATATTGGCATGTACAGTATACTACCGTTCAAAGGTTTTGGGTCGGTAAGATTTTTTAAATGTTTTCGAAAGTCTCTTAAGCCCACAACAGCTGCATTTTTAGATCAAAAACACAGTAAAATAATAATATTATGATATATTTGTAAACAACCCGAATTCCAGAAATGTTGGGACGTTTTTTAAATTTGAATAAAATGAAAACTAAAAGACTTTCAAATCACATTAGCCAATATTTTATTCACAACAGAACATAGAGAACATAAACAGAGAAATTTTACAGTTTTATCCACTAAATAAGCTCATTTCAAATTTGATACCTGCTACAGGTCTCAAAAAAGTTGGCACGGGGGCAACAAAGGGCTGAAAAAGCAAGAAATTTTGAAACGATTCAGCTGGGAGAACATCTAGCAACTAATTAAGTTAATTGACATCAGGTCTGTAATATGATTAGCTATAAAATGGATGTCTTAGAGAGGCAGAGTCTCTCAGAAGTAAAGATGGGCAGAGGCTCTCCAATCTGTGAAAGAGTGTGTAAAAAGATTGTGGAATACTTCAAAAACAATGTTGGCAACACCAAAAATCTAGAAACTCATAACCTCGATGCCCAGACATCTTCAAACTGTTTTGAAAAGAAAAGAAGATGCTACACCATGGTAAACATGTCCCCGTCCCAACTATTTTGAGACCTGTAGCAGGCATCAAATTTGAAATGAGCTGATTTTGTGCATAAAATTGTAAAAATTTCTGAGTTTAAACATTTGCTATGTTCTCTATGTTCTATTGTAAACGTAACTGAGCAGAGATTATAAATATCATTATTATAAGTTTTTTCCACGGTTTTTGGCAGATGAAGGGTCCATCACCACAGCTGCCTTCAGACTCAGAAGAACATATGCTGCAGCTGATGTCTGAGGCTGACCAGAAACTGATGCTGCTAAAGGAGGAACTACAGGGCAAAGATCTGGCAACCATCATGAAGGAGCTAGAGGAAGAAGAGGTGAGGAACACTAATTAGTCATGTTGGTGTAATTATATTTTGGCTTGTTGAAGATGTGTCACTGGTGAAACATATTATTATGTTACTTTAACTGTTTTGTTAATGTAGGAATATGTGTCATGTTTTATTTTTTGTAATCTATAAAATAACCTTTACTAATATTTTACTGTTGTTTTTTTGTGCTCCCCTGCAGTTCCATGCCAGAATAGCAGGGAAACTACCACAGCACAACACTCGCATTCAGCTGCCTGAGACCCACAAACAGGACTATTTTGATGGTGAGACACTACCTTATATTTCCCATCCCATTTCAGCCACATAAGAAAAAAATCATGCTTTGGTAAATCATAATGAAATAAAAAGTCATAAATATGACATAAAAAGTCAAAATTATGAAATACTAAGTAATAATTAAGAGATAAAAAAGGCAAAAATAGATCATTAAAATTTGAAATTAAGAGATAAATTGTTGAAAATATTATGTGTCATGTTCACTTCTGTCATAGATGACTTTATCTCATAGTTTCAACTTTTTGTCATAGCTATGATTTTTATCTCATAATTTTGCCTTGTCATAATTTCTACTTTTTCTTATAACTTAATGCCATTTTTACTTTTTGTCATAATTTCAACTTTATATGTCATAATTGTGATTTTTAATCTCATAGTTTCAACTGATTTTTTAATCTCATAATTTTTTTTTTTTTTCTAAAAAAAAATATTTTTATGTACTTTAAAAAAGTAGGATTTACCAAAGCATATGGAATGGATTTCAGTACATATCTAATATTTCTGAATGAAAATCTTGACATTTGGGGAGGGAGGGGGAGGGGAGGGAGGGTGTGAAGTCACTTATATCAGGGTGATGTATTGATATTATATAAATAAATAAAAAACTACATATAAGAAAAAAGAAAACCTTACTTAATGATATTTACTATTAATAATTATAAAAATGTTGTACTTTTAAAAATATTTAAGATCACGTATTCAGAGAGTAAGGAAAATTTTTGATGGTTACACCACATGACACACCACATAAATTTAAACTTATTGTTGAAAATTGTATAAAAGATTTTTAAAACCACATGAAACCAACATGTATACAAAGATTACATACTGTACCTCTACAAACTTAACATACTATTTGTGTTTAAAGTTTGCTTCAACCCTGTTTCTGATGCTCTTATTTGCACCAGTGATCACTGGTTTGTGAACTTGAAAAGCTCTTGAGCAGGCATGGCCATGTGTTTTTGCTCTGGTACACAGTTCAAAAGCTCCCTCTTATCAAGAAGATGTTCACCTGTGCTCTCTTGATCTAGTACTTCGTTCTGTCTGTACACTGTGTGGTACTTAGAAGCTCACCCTCCTGCTGTACACAGTGTTGGTGGATTTGTTAAGGTATAAGGAGTTATAGCACGTTTACCTGTGACTGAGAGACTGGCCTACTGGTACATGGACACTGAGAATGCTGTTAATCCATATGTACAGGAAACAATAACAGAACTGATAGGTTTAGCAGAGAAAGGTGCCACACATCTTACGCACCTGCATGTCTTTTCTGTCAACAGATGAGGAGGACAGCGGCGTTGATGATGGTGATGTCACCAACCGTGTCACACTGAAGCACCAGTCACAGTCGATCATTGACGCAAACACCAGGAGGAAGACTCGCATCAAAAAGAGGAAAGGCCAACTCTGATCTGATCCAGTCACAGGAGAGTTAATAAACATCTGACTGAGTTTAAAACATGATCAGCTGTAGCGATACATTTCCTGGAAGCTTTATCTCCATTCCATATGTCTGCACATTCATGCTTAAGAACATAAACGAATTACTGAGCTGATGTAGTTTGATTTTAATAAATGTATTAGCTGCCGGAGTTGTTTGTGCATATGATTACTTGCATGCCAGATGACACGTGACTCTAACGTGACACCTGTTGAAGATCTCAGTTCTCACATGACACATGTGACACCTGTGTAAAGATAAGACAGAGATTCCATCTCAGCACAGAATTTGAAAAATGTCCTGTGGATCCCTCCATTGATTTACTGCATACATGTACGCTGTCAGTGACATTTAGAGTGTTACAAAAGATTCAAATAATTGCTGTGCTTTTGAATGTTCTATTCATTAAAGAATCTTGGGAAAAATGCATCACGGTTTCAGCAAATCAGCATATTAGAATGATTTCTGAAGGATCTTGTGACACTGAAGACTGGAGTAATGATGCTGAAAATTCAGCAGATATTCAGAAATATATATTTAAACAGAATAAATTGTAATAATATTTCAAAATATTACTAGTTTTATAAATTAATGAAGGAAGGAAGGAATGCAGCCTTTGTGAGACTTCTTTTAGAAACATTTAAAAACGACTCCAAACGTTTGAAAGGTAGTGTATAGTGTAACGTTTGAATAAAATGGTACATAATTACATGGTACAAAATAAAATGTTACATAAAAAAAAAAAAAAATCAAAACCAGCAGGAAAATGAAGAACCTGAGTTCATTAAAGGGATTTAAGCTCTTTAGAAAATACCTAGATTTTATCAACAATTTGACATCAGTCCTAAAGCATTTTACTTACTTTTTATGCTCAAATATTGTGTGTTTTCATAACAAAATATTCAGAGGATTCATCCTTTATTGGCATAACGTTTTTCTCCTTTTAAGACCAAATTCCTTATGAGAATTACTTCATAACAACACATGATGACAGACCTGCTTTATGAATGAGAATCTTATCATTAATATTCTTGTAGAATATTATACAGAATGACATTTCCTTGTACAGGTTCACTGTCTATATCATCTACCCTTCCTGACCTTGTTATATAAGAGTCTGAAGGCACTGAAGCAGATAATAGTGTAAACGACTGAGCTGTACACCAGGGTGTGTGTGTGTTTTTCATAAGGCCTAGCTGCCATTATCACTTAAACGTGCACGTAGAGAGAATATAGTTATAATCTATGGGCCTTTCTGTGCATGCCATGGTTTATCATCCCCATTGTGTCTCTATTTCTGGCTTTTGTTATTATCAACATTAACGAATCTTTGTTCACAATTGTAAATTACAGCTATTTATTAACAACTGAAATCACTGCTGAGAAAACGGTTTTATTTCTGATTTGGCTGTCAGTCAGTTGGTTTTCTGTTCTCTATACCATAAATAAATAAGCAAATCGGTAAGATTACATAATATTTATTTAAACGAATCTTTTTGGTAAATGCCACATTCCACAAATATGGGATACTTTTGGTGGCCTCTTTAAAAAAGCATTAAAGGAACTGTTGATAAATATCTAACATAAAACTGACTTAGCATGACAAGTAGCTTGTTTTTTTTTATTATTAATATTTTTTACATAAAATTTTACAGTTAAATTAGCCTAATTTGGACGTTCAATTAATGTTTGTTGTTAGAAAATTGTAAAACCACACAAACAGGCCCTAGGTATTAAAAGCCATTCCAACAAAGAAAGAAACCATAACACTCATGTGTAAAACTCCATAAGAAATATCTCAGAGCCATTACCATGGTTGTGACTCAGTATATAAATACATTGTTTTGTAACAGTCTGAATCATATACTTAAGGAGCAACTCTGACATTTTCTCTGCTATTTCATAACATCTTACCTTTGCAGTCTGGCAACCGAGTGAGGTTCGCGTACACGCACAATCTCAGGATTTTACTTCGTATGAGCGTCAAAGTTTTATCGTTTCTTTGCCAGATTTTAAAACAGAAGTGAGTTTTGCTATTAGGACGCGTTCCTGTGCTCGAAAATAAGTTAAAAGGAGGAGGCGGTATGGATTGTAAATCTGAAAAAGGAGGCCTGTTTCTTTGTTTACCACGGTGAGTGAGGTCGAGATATGCGTTTGTTTGTGATTGAACGCTATTTAATGGGTTTCAGGGTTTCTGCTTTAACTTGGGCAAATGTTTGATAGTCATAAGACAATGTTTATTATTAAGTGTCGTTCAGAACAGTTAGAAAATCTCCCAAAGTCTATGTTGTGATGTTAGTGCCCTTGGTAGAGCACATCACATGTGGTCACGTTCTCTTTTGGAGTGATCACCCATCTTTTACTTCTCTGTTTCTGGTATCTCATTTATTTAACGTTTTATATGCTTTACGTTGTGCACTTTTACTAGTTTATTCACTGTTCCTACAGACAGACATACAAGAACACTGAGCTGTATTATTATTGCTAATTATGTACAACAGAAGTGCACTGGGTGGAATAAACTGAACTGACAGCCCGTTAGTTTGTGTAACAATCAGATCATTGTGTGAGTTTGTGCATGTTAGTCAGTATGGAGAGAATCAGATGGACGGATGAAAAATGCAGGGTTACTAGAGTTTAGATGACCTCTTAAGTTCACACTCACAGTCACTTCTGCTGAAGACATCAGACAGTGTTCAGTTTTCTGCATTAGATCATGAGGGATCATTCTGGAAAGTCATGGCATCCCCTCTCCTGGTTTTAGCAGAGTTCAAACATGGATTTTTAGGAGCTGATCCACCACGAACAGACACTGGATAAAGAGCATCATCCACAGTGAGTAGCTCATTCCGTGTTTCACTGGAGTTGATGCTGCTTTATAAAGTCTCTCAAATTCCAAACAATTAATTCTGTTATTTTAAATGGAAAAAAATGGACATATATGAATGTTAACAATATCCAATATTATATGATTATGCATTTATCTACATAATACCATTAGCCTAGAATATATTATAAAATAAAATAAATCTTCTTATGGCTTTAAGTTTTTAGTATTAAGACCTTTACAGTGTTATTTCCTCAGTCTTAATCGCTATTGTACTTTAGTTTATAGTTAAGAAATTACTTGAAATAAAACGTTAAATGAAACAAAATAAAATATTAAAAAAACTTTATATTTTATCTAGTTGAACTTGCCAGGGTAACATTTCTCATTATATTTTATTTAAATTGATGTACTAAAATAACTACAACTAAAATAAAATTAATAAAAAACAAATAGACATATATAAACAAAAAGTGCTGAAAATGAAACAAAGTTACAAAAAACTTAAAAAAATTTTAATGGGAAATATAAAAATCAAAACAAAAATAAAAACATCAAAATATTAATGAAATTTACAATAAAAACAATAAAAAATTTTGAGTACAGTCTCCCCTAGGAAGTTCACTTCCTAGATATATTACTGGTAATTTTACTAAGTTACAACAACAACAACAACAACAAAAAACTTTTAAAATTTGTAAAAAAAAAAAAATAAAAATTCAACCAATGTTACAACATAAAATGAATAAGAAATATGTATGTGTGTATGTATTGATTCATTTATTTAACTATTTATTAAGTTAGATATTAGTTAGTTAATTTGCTAATCAAAGTAGAAGCTCCACACTTTTGTTACTGAATGCTTGTTGAAGCCAAATAACATTCCTGACATGTATCTGCTGCTCTTGGAGGAAGTTGGTGTGTGATTCCGGTGGAAGATGAGGTCCTCTCTAGTGGTGTCTGGTGGAGAGAAGGGTCTGCTGGCGCGACTTGGACGAATGAGGCATCTGCTGTGCCAGACTGGGCATCATGTGGATGTGCAGATGGACGAGGAGCCCGGCGTTTGGCTCAGGAGCTTCCATCTGCTGGACCTTGAGGAACACAGTGAGGTCAGTGCTGATGGTGATCTATTGACAATTACATTTGCATTTATTTATTTAGTATGCTCTTTAATGCAAAGCAGTTGACAAATAAGCTGTATAAAGTATAAGGATCCAGAGCTAGCTAGAACTGAGCTTCGACAGAACACCAGTAAAGCAGCAAAGAGTATATCTATCCCTTCTAAACCTCTGATGTATATTTGTTGATTGCAATAAATGAAAAATATTCCAGAGTTAATTCATCCATCCACTTTTGTTGAATTCACACTACGGTTCACACTTTTTTTAAAGAAATGAATACCTTTATTAAGCAAGAACACATTAAATTGATCAAAAGTGACTGTGAAGCATTTATAATGTTACAAAAGATTTATGATAATCTTGAAAAAATGTATCACGGTTTCCACAAAAATATAGTAAGCAGCACAACTGTTTTCAACATTGATAATAATAAGAAATGTTTCTTGAGCAAATCACCATATAAGAAAGATCTCTGAAAGATCATGTGACACTGAAGACTAGAGTAATGGCTGCTGAACATTTAAATTTAAAACTAAATTTATAATAAATTCACATAGAAAACGATTATTTTAAATTATAATAATATTTCACAATATTACTGTTTTACTCTATTTTGATCAAATAAATGTCTTTAAAAAATTCATCATTAATTAAAATCTTACTGACCCCCCAAAAAATCTGAGCATTAGTGTATGTTTTCATAAATAAAACTAAACCAAAATAAAATGATGGTTAACGGGAAAAGGTGGTTTAGGTATCAGATCACACCCGCATGGTTAAAAATTGTTTAAATGTTTAAAATGTATCTACTACCACAGGTATTACCTGACAAGAAGCATGTCAAGCATGTTACTAAGCATGTCAGTAATGAAAAATATTTTAACATTGCTGGCATGCACATTTTTTAAGCTATTCCTCCTGGCGTTAAGACTGTTGCACCAGTGTATTTGACGTTGACATGAAGTATTTTAATTTAATTTCTTAATTTAAAATGAAGTAAAAGTGATTTTTTTTTGGAGTGTGTGAATGCACACACATCAGCGTGTGACCTCTGTCTTAGTAATGAGTGGTATTGTTAGTGGATATGCTTAAATAGTATTATCGTGATGATCGCAGTCTCTCTATAAGAGCTCGGTAGTGTGCGTCACCTATTGTTATGTGGTAGTGTCTCAGTGAGCGTAGGGTGGCCTGCTGGGATGTCATTGCACATTCACAGATCTACGTCAGAGAGAACAGAAAGACATTAATGAACTATACCCAGAAACCAACAAACCGCTCATTGTATCATTCAGAGTGTGTGTGTGTGTGTGTGTGTGTATGGGCTTTGTGAATAGGCATTTCATACAATTTTCACCATTATTCATTTAACGATCTGCATAGTGGCCTCTGAGTCATTTGTACTTTTCCTGGATAAAATGGGCTGCAGTTTTATTTGCCAGTGGATCAATACAATGTGATTTAAACCTTGACATAAACAGTGAAACATCACGATGTAAAACTAATAAAGAAATATTTAAGATTCCGCATTATTTTGCATGATAGGCACTAATTTAAAAAATAAAAAATTGACATGGGAATACATTTGGACAATACATTTGGATTTCCTTTACTTCCTTTGATTGTTAAACTGATAATGTAAAAAATTGTGTTGCTAAAGGAAAGTATTTCACTTAGTCTTAGACTTTTGGACTACTTTATATCTAACAAAGAGAAAAAATGTAAATAATCAATTGTATGTTTGAATGAGTTTTAATTGTGTGTAGCCTACATTTAGTTCAATGTCTAGTCTTGTATTTTGCCCATATTCTCGTACCAGGAACTCCCAGAATTACATGGTAAAATAAAGTATTTCAATCATAATCTTAATTTTCAATTTAAAAAGAAGTAATGTGGATTTCCATACTTCCACACTTGACATTATGAATCCTACTATGCCTAAGGCTTAGATTATGAATATTAATTCAACAATGCGCTCTGTAAACTTCCAGAGGCGTTCCACGCAACGTAATTAATATTCATAAATCAAGCCTTCACCATAGTGAACCTTTCTAATTAATATTAATGAGCGCGTCCCATGCGTCATACTAGACGTAATTGTCTTCGTATAGAGACCAACCCACTGCAGTTTAAAGCGCTTGACAGGTGCGCCGCGCGCTATTTAGACAGCTAAAACACAGACATAATCATAAAGATAATCATTTTCTGCGGTCACGGATTTTATTTTTCTTTAAAACACTATATATTTGATGACAATAAAGGCAGTACTGTATGAAATGTACAGTAAGTTGACTTTATCGTCACTGGAGTTCTTAATTAAACCTCACTTCGCAAAGTTATCCATTTCCAGCAGCTCTCTAGACATGACAGTCAAGTTTGACACGAGCTGACTAAGGAATATAGTTTTTTTACACCGTTTTTTGCTGCGCAAATGGAAAATCTAAACACTTATTACACTGCTTGATCACACGGCTGAGGAAATAGAGAGCTGAAAATATGGGAAAATGGGAGTTCACTATGGTAAGTCGCTTATTTAATTAAACTTTTATTAAAAGGACATTAATTCTGTTTAATATTATTTTACAGGTCAGAATGACTAAAGAAAAAGTGACTTTGCAAACGCGATTTGTTGTAACTTGTGTCGCGCGGCGCACAGTGTTATTGTTTCTCTTCATTTTAATGCCAGAGAAAATGCAGTATTTCCTGTTCTTTCTTTTCCGGACATCCCAGTAGTGTCACAAAAACTCAATGGGTTTACAATTAGTCGTGATACTGGCTTTAGCAAAGCGTTTAGTCATCTGTTGACCAGAGGTGTTACATGTAATGCGTGCCGAGGGGAGGGTGTGGTGCACTTCACTTTTCCCTCGGGAGTCTCCCAATAGAACTGATTTTGTTTGTTCTCAGACCCACCTGTAGATTGAAGATATTTACAGTGTCCTGTTTCACAGTTGACCTGTGATAGTTTCAGCTTTCCCTCCCCGTCACTCCCTGTGCTTTGTTCCATGGCACAGTTTTAGAGGAGACACAGGGCTTTGGCTTGGAAAGCTCTCTGTTTTGCTTGACTGGATTTTCTGGGAAGAATGCACTTGTGATTTTCACAGCAGTTGATTTGTTAGAGGAATAGACTGCCCTTGGTTTACTTAGAAGCACAACCATTTCCAAATGTGTAGTTTGCATATTATGTATGTTCTGTGATGTTCATTGAGCTTTTGGCACAGAGCAGTGATTCTTGAGGCTTAGAACAAAACAGGGCACAGCAGTGATGGACTTGACAGCTTACATATTTTACATGTCACACGTGTATTCAATACAGCAGCATATTTTCTGGTGTTGGTATACTAATAGGTCTCACTTTAAATAAGGGAAATTATCTGAATAAATAAATAAAATACATTTATGTGATGAAGACATGACGGTTGACATAGTTGTAAATCTTATCACAAATGATTAAATTTTATTTAAAAAAAAAATGATAATATGTCCTATATGTGAGATTTAAGGTCTAATTTTTAATATTCACCTGTTCCTTTTGTCAGGACGTGTTAGAAGTGTTTCTTTTAATTTATTAAAAAATTAGTTAATATAAGTTAATATACACGATCATTCTAAAGATTGGAGTCGGTAAGTTTTTATGTTCAAAGATGTCTTTTGTACTTAAAGGGATAGTTCACCCAAAAATGAAAATTCTGTCATCATTTACTCACCCTCAAGTAGTTCCAAACCTGTATGAATGTCTTTGTTCTGCTGAACACAAAGGAAGATATTCTGAAGAATGTGGGAAACAGAGCAGTTCTGGGGCTCCATTGACTTCCATAGTATTTATTTTTTTTTCCTACTGTGGAAGTCAATGGTGCCCCAAAACAGCCTGGTTACAAACTTTCTTCAAAATATTTTACTTTGTGTTCGGCAGAACAAAGAAATTCATACAGGTTTGGAACTACTTGAGGGTGAGTAAATGATGACAGAATTTTCATTTTTGGGTGAACTATCCCTTTAAGGATCAAGAATACAGTAAAACAGAAATATTGTGAAATATTATTACAATTTAAAACAGCTGCTGTATATTCAAATACTGTATATTATGAATTGTAATTTGTTTCTGTGGTGGTAAAGCTGAATTTTCATCAGCCTTGACTTCAGTTTTTAGTAATCTTTCAGAAATCATTCTAAAATGCTGATTAAGTGCTAAAAGAAACTAACTTTCTTATTATTATCAATGTTGAAAATGTGCTGCTTTATATTTTTTTTGAAGCTGTGATACTTTTTTCATGGTTATTTGATGAATAGAAAGTTTAAAAGGACATTTATTAGAAACAAATCACTGCCACCTTTTGATAATTGATCCTTGCTCAATAAAATTATTAATATCTTATTTAAAAAACCGACCCCAAGCTTCTGAATGGAATTTTTTTTTTTTTTTTTTTTCTCACGATGTTTTAAACTGTTCTGAGGATAGGTGATTTTATAGCTAATCCAATTTTTTATTTAAAAAAAAAAAAAGTGGTGTTAAAACATTCTAGTTGAAATCCATGATTGATTTCAGTGTGGGCATTTTTTTTTAAACTAATGGCATATAAATCGCTGGACATCTTGTCTCAAGAATCAGTGACAGATGACACCATTATGCTAATATGTCCTCAAGTCAGTTGTTATGAGCTCATCTAATATTGGTTACATCTGAATTAGTCAACAACAAGCTCAACAACAACAGCAGTGTTTTGCCTGGAAGAGAGAACACTGGACTTAATTTACTCCAGTGTGTTACACAGTCTGTCTTTGTTTTAAATCATCAGGGGTTTTTTATTCGCCCACAGCTGTTATTCATTGTGGGATATGGTATTTACTATGCAAATAATCATGGCTTCATTTACCACCAAAGAGGATTTTTGTAAAGAAAGTACTGAGTATTTTTGGTGTCAACTAGTTATGATTTGCCACCATGAAATACGTTAAATGATTTCTCTTCTTTCCTTAAAATGAAAATGCCCTTCTTGTGTGGGCATCATTAAACAGTGGTGTTATTATTTTTAATACTGTAAAAATGTTTGGTGTATTTGCTTATAACATGATCTGAACTATGTATTGTTCATGATTTTGTTGAAAAAGCATCTGCTAAGAAAGAAAATGTAATGTACAATGTATTGTCTTCTCAGGCTAGTGAAGATAAAATGTATTCGCTCCTCCTGACTTGTAATTTGGATAACAATTTGCCTGTATTTTCCAAAGAGCTCCTGTTTGGTATATTTCTTCCTGGACAGGTGAAATTTTAGGTCAGTGTGTAACAGTGTGTTTGTGTTTTTCTAAAATAAATGCTGCAGTATCAGGACTGCAAAATAGAATCTTTTTGATGACACTGTGTTTGTTAATAGTGTTGCAGTGGGCATCATATCAAGCTTAATGATAGGTTCAAGGTGTATAGTCTGATGATCTGTTTGTGCAGGACCCGGTGCAGGAGTGGGGAGAGGAGGTGGAAGACGGGGCCATTTATGGCATCACTCTTCACCGAGAACCCATCCAACCCCCACCTGATGCCACTGAGAACTCTTCTGCCTTCGGCTTCATGCAGTACCGCACACAGAAGGTCCGCAGGCTTAAAGCAGCCTCTCTGGATCGTCTTGTCACAGAATTGGTGAACCCGGAGTGCCCTGACCCAGACTACATGCAAATCTTCCTCTCCACCTACAGAGCCTTTACCTGCACAAATGCTCTCATAGAACTCCTGTTTCAAAGGTGAGGATAAATTCTCATTTAAAGAGTATAATTGCTGTCTCCAAGGGTTATAGGGACATTAAGCTAATATTTACATTACTGTTCAAAAGTTTGGTGCCAGTATGATTTTTTTTTTTTTTAAACTAATACTTGTATTCAGCAAGGACACGTAAAATTGATCAAAAGTGTCAGTAAAGACATTTATAATTAAGAGAATTATAATGTTACAAAAGATTCTCAGGATTCTCTGACGAACAGAACATTCTGAAAAAATGTGTCATGTTTCCACAAAAATATTAAGCACCAAATCAGCATATTAGAATGATTCCTGAAGAATAATATGACACTAAAGACTGGAGTAATGATGCTGAAAATTCAGCTTTGCTTTAAAATAATAAATTACATTTTAAAATATTCAGATAGAAAAGAGTTATTTTAAATTGTAATAATATTTCACAATATGATGATTTTTACTGTATTTTTGATCAAATAAATGCAGCCTCGGTGAGCCTAAAGCACATTTTAATAAACATTAGACTTTCTTAAACATTTGACTATATTCTTTTATGATATATAGGTATAGTCTACCCAAACAATAATTATTTTTGTCATGTGAAATGTTTAAGCTTTTGTTTTCCGTACAGTAAAAGTGAACAGCAGCTAGGGCTGTCATGCTCCAAATAAGAACCATAAAAGTATTCAACTTATGTTCCATCAAATACCATATAATTCTAGGAGGAATGAACCAAAATTTAGGTCCCATGTTGCTTTATATAAAAACTGTAGCTAGTCATGTTTTTATTGTGCGTCAGTGACAGTTATAACTCATATGGGCTGTTTCCAAAAGCTGAATGAAGGCTCAGTGACTGTGAATTTAATGTTTCCATAACATTCCATCATACCTTTATCTGGTGATATACCACAAACCTGTGCCTTAACTGTTGGTAGAAGGAATAAAAATGTCAAATTTTTAATGTCTTAGCACGTTAGACATGACGTTATGTGCACTGCAGGCCTCTCAGTTTCCTTTGGAGGTACCTTTGTAAAGTCATTGATTGACTTCCGTTTCAGACACAGCCATCCCTCATGTATTTATATATGAGGGAATTTACACAGCATACATTCCACAAGACTCAGTGACTGTGAATAATCAAATGAAGGGGGAAGCCCAAATTTCTAAATTCAGTATGAGGCAGAGTATTTCCCAGAGACACCTTTGATTACTGTGGAATTATGACAGTCCATTGTCACACCATACAAATCAATGACGCAGTGGAATGGAGGCGAACACCTCACATTGTAAAACAGGTTTCACTTGACTTGTCTCACGTCAGAGATGCATTTGTTGAACTGTGAGAGTCCTTTGTGTTTTGTTGAAACATAAATAAAGGTAATAGACCTTGAAAGAGCACTTATGACACATTTGTATCTGAAATTGTTTCAGTGTTCATAATCCTAAACCTTCTTTTGAAGAGTTTTAGGAATGTTTTGAATATTAACTTTAGACTTACTTATTTGCCTCTGTAGGGAGGACATGGTCACCAATTTGGACAACAGTGTCTGCGTTAGAAGGTGAGTTGAATCCACGTGTTTAGGAATGTCTTGGAATATTTGATTCTGATTTATCAGTTGTTATATTCTGTGGTCAAATGTTGTTTAATAATAAACTTAAAATTGAAACTGGTTGTCCAGTGCAATCATTATGTATTATTAGTAAAGTGAAACTGGTTATTCATCTCCATTATTCATTGTAATTCCCAGAGCTTTGTTAATTAGTCTGAAAGAATGCTGACAAAGAGTCTGTGTGTGGGTGTGTGTGCAGTTCTCTGCCTCGTCTGATCCGGCTGTGGTTAGATGAGTACCAAGAGGACCTTCGGGACTCTCCAGGTCACCAGGCTCTTCGTCTGCTCTGTGTTCATCTGCGTCATCGCCTCTGTTTCAGACGTCTGGTTAATCAGGCCGATGCACTTCTCAGAAAATTTCAGACGGAAGGCAAGTCTTAAAATATAGCTAATTTAGCTTTTATGTGCAGACACCAAAAAATCAACGCTAAATAACTTCTTATGACTCAACAGACAAGCACACAGATACATCAGCAGAAACCAGCACAGCTGCTGCAGAGAATCAAGCAACTGAAGACACCATGGACAGACAGGACATAGAAGAGACGGGGGATGTACTGGCCTTCCCTGCACAAGACATTGCTGAGCAGCTCACGCTATTAGATGCTGTAGGTGTCAAGATTTACACACTGAGGCTAGTTTTTAAGGCCTACTTTTATTCATCTGCTTATGTTTCTTTATCAGGAGCTCTTTGTCAAAGTGGTTCCATTTCACTGCCTTGGCTGCATTTGGTCTCAAAGGGACAAGAAAGAGAATCGGAAACTAGCGCCCACGGTCCGTGCCACCATTGCCCAGTTCAATGCCGTCACTAACTGCGTTATCACCTCTCTGCTGTGCCGTCCTTCCACATCCCCTCCCGGTTCCCCATCCTGCACTCGCAGCAGCCCTACACACAGGGCAAAGATTATTGAGAAGTGGATCTCTGTGGCTCAGGTGCGTATAAGGCCCGAAACATACTAGGCAAGTATGTGAATGCAAATTGGATTCTGAAATGTGTCAGATCTCAGCACGGCCACAAGGAGCGATATAATAGACATTGAGGAAACACTCTGCTTAAGTTTTCAGAGCAATATTTTGCAAACAAGTTTGCTGAGCAAGTTAAGCTATTGACATGTTTAAGTCTAACTACTTAATAATTTTTAATAATACAGACATTTAAAGATATCATTACTCTGTGTTGGTACATATTTGATCCAAAAAGGGTAAAAGCCTAAGAGTCATATATATTTATTGTGTTATTTTAAGCTGACTTGTTCTTTTTATTATCGTTTGTGTTACAGGAGTGCCATCAGTTGAGAAACTTCTCCTCTCTAAGAGCCATCTTATCCGCTCTTCAGTCTAATGCTGTTTACCGGCTAAAGAAAACTTGGGCGGCAATCAGCAGGTAGTGTCTTCTGATCCTTACATGAATAGTTGCTAAACCTGTAGTGCAATGTTAAGTGCACTTATTAAATTTGCACAACACATGGTATTTTCATTTAAATGGATAAATTGTGTCATTTCAGGGAGAGTATGGCTGCCTTCGATCACCTCTGTGACACGTTTCCTGATGAGAACTGTGTGCTGGTCAATCGAGATATTCTTGTAGAGGTAAGTTTCACAGATTTGCCTGTTTTAAACCTGTTGTCTATTCTAATCTAAAATTGTACATGTACACTTTTATTCAAAAGTTTAGGGTCAATACATTTTTTTAATGTTTTTGAAAGAAGTCTCACCAAGGCTGCATATATTTAATCAAAAATACAGTAAAATAGTAATGCATTGTAAAATATTATTACAATTTAAAATGCTGTCTATTTGAATATATTTAAAAGGTAATTTGGTAAACCTTCTGAAATGGATTCTTTGATTAACAAAGTTCAAAAGAAAAGCATTTATCTGAAACATTGTAACTTAATAACATTATAAATATTTGTACTGTCACGTTTGATCAATTTAAGACCCCCTTGCGAAATAAAAATACACATTTCTTTAAAAAAAAAAAAAAACTTCCATCAATATTTGGCCTATAATGTGCAAACAGATCCCTCTAATGGTTTAACATCATGTGTAAGAGCTGATAGCAGTGTTGAATCTCTGATAAGACAATGACATCATCTCATCCCATGGTTGCTTTTATGCCCTTTTTACTATCATTAAAGATGCTACCAGGCAACATTCAATATTTTCCACACCCTTTTTCACTTTAGCTCGCATGCAAAGAGTAAATCAGTAGAGCTAAATGAAGATGAGGTTAAAAAAATGCAGAGTCATCTTGTTGGCAAAAAAAACATTATGAAGGCACAACATCCCATAATGTTCTGCAGTGTTCAGTGTATAACAACAAAACATTCATTGTTGTTATCTGTGCTGGCTTTTAATAGTCTATCCCACTCCTCTTTGACCTCAATCTTTATCATGCTCTAAGTAATTGTACTTATCTTGAATTGTGGCATTTCTTTGCGGGTGGAAGAATGTTTTCTAAAGTGATTTATGTAAATGTTTCTCTAGGCCAGTTGTTTCTAGTGCTCTGTTTTTAATCATATGCTTAGCTAAATCAGTTTCACTGTTTGCATTTCAATATCCCAAATGTCCTGTTATCTATTTTTTTGTGATTGATTTAGGAAGGAAACCAGGCAGCTGATGTAGACACTCACACCGCTCCAAAGTCTCCCAGACTCAGTCCTACATCTAAGCACATGGTAAGAATCACTAGTGTTTTTCATAAAAACAAGGCCCTGCTGAAAGTAGTACATTTGTCTTATTTAAGGCCATTGGCATAAGTTGCTGTTAAAAATATTATAAATCTGTTGTTTCTGGGAAATAACTACTCTTTTTGGGAAGTATGTATCTGCACCGGCTCATTTACTGGCTGCTATTGTTTGACTCAAGTAATTTCATTTCCAATATGAAAATCTGCCTCAATGTGAATCTGCCAACTCATTAATTAAAACACCCAAAAGGGTATTACCATAATGCTAGCTGACACAGTATAACAGAGTTGCGAGTATCACCAGTAAAGATGCGTCAACAGCATGTTCCTCTAACTGAAATATTTATACTCAGCATAAATCACACTTAGCTGTTGGGAAAAGATGTGTGCTTAAAAGAGGAAGCTTTTAACTATCTCGACTGTTACTGTATTTTTGCCTGAAAAGTTTGTTTTTCTGGCAGAGCCTCTCCAGCGGTGAGGTGCCGTACCTGGGCACTTATCTGACTGTTCTCACAATGTTGGACACAGCACTAAGTGATAATGTAGAGGTGAGAATTTTTTCATATACATGTACATAGTGGGGGGTTTTTTCAGTTCCGATACTAATGAAATGAAAACTCTTTTTTTTGTGTTCACAGGGGGGTCTCGTCAACTTTGAGAAGCGTAGAAAAGTAAGTACAATCATCCTACATATTGTTTCAGTGAAAAGCTAGGTTTTATAACAAATGCTAGTGTGTCAAGAGTGCTGATGTGTGTTTCTCCATTCCTTTCTGTGTTCAGGAGTTTGAGATTCTGTCTCAAATCAAGCAGCTGCAGGCATCATGTGCTCAATACAAACTCCAATCACATCCTCAAATCATTTCCTGGATCAACAGCGGCATACCTCTTTCTGATCAGAAGAGGTGAGGCACCTCTTGCACATTTTGATGATTATATTCAGTTTGATCAGTTTCCTGCTATGTTGGTTGTTTGAGATTAAATGACTTTGAATTCAAGGCAGTAGTACTTTGGGTACTTCAGAAGATCTGCATCTCAGATATTTAGATACCAACTGTTAATCTTTTTTTTTTTTTCTCATTAGCTATGAGTTGTCAAGAGAACTGGAGCCACCAGTTGACCCCTGTCCCAGCTCTCCCAACCCCTGGAACCATCGGCTCATCACCAAGAAACTGACCTCGTGAGTGTTGTTTTAACATGCAGTTTCGACTCATTTTGTGAAGCCAGACTATTCTAAAAGAAAAAAAAAGACATTTTGCTAACTTGTTTTTCTATGATGCATGTTTCTCTTCTGCTCGCTGCAGATTTCTGTCTGGCAGTGAGAACTTCTCAAAAAAGACTTTTGCTGATCAGATCAGTGTTTCATCCTCTGGTTCCAGTGGCTCAGAGATGGAAGATCTCAGCAGCCCCAACCTCTCACCACTTAGATGCAAAGTACAGGTAACAGAACTGCAGACTTTTTTTGTTATTTACTACCTCATATACTCTATAAATGCTACAATATTTTGTTCTTTTAATATAAGTGTAGGCTGTCAATCGATTCAAATATTTATTCAAATTAATTATGATGTGCTGAATCCATCAGTAGAACATAATGACCTATATTTGCAGAGACATTACATTATATAAAGCAAAAAATTGACAAAATGGGCTTTATCATTTGATTTTGTCAATATGTCTTATGCAGATGTAGGAGCTGTTCACGCAGATGTCGTTCTGTCTATTTTTATACTTTTTTTATCAGTCTTGTTATTTTTACTAAAACTTTTAAAATAGATTTTGGTCATTAAAATTAAGCTGAAATTAATATAAAAATTTGAAGAACTTAAAAAAAATTATATTTCATTTGTTCATGTTTTTGTACTAAAGTAGTACTAAAACTGAAATAAAGCTAAATAGAAATATTAAAAAAAAAAAAAAAAAAATTACTAAAATTAAACAAATTAAAATGAAAACTGAAAATATAAAAATAAAAGTTAACTAAAAATATTAATAAATACTATAATAGTATATAAACAACAGTAAAACAACACTGACGTACACATGCGTCAGACGGATTTCTTTAGCTTCTTCTGTGACGTCTTGCCGTATTTTCAGTGTCTTTCAGTGCATGCGGGTCAGGGGGTTTAATTAAATTGTACTTTTTTGTTGCATTATTTATTTCTAATTAAATGTACTGAATCAATAGGCCTAAATCTGAGAGGTCTAATATTATCTCAAAACCTATTTTGACTATTCGTTTATACTGAGGCCTTTAGGTTAGTAAAATCCATTCAGGTGTTTGTGACTTGTTTTTTTCTCCTTAACCTTGCAGTAGGGCTGGGTGATATATCTCATGCGATATGCATGCGCATCTCGTCAGTAAAGCCGGTTCCTTGATTAGCGGTAAATCTCCATCACCTGTTTTCAAAAGGAGCGGCATTTAATACACAGAGCCGTAGTTCACTGACAAGCTACGCAATATCGCGTTCATTATCGAAGGCGATTCATCTGTGATAATGAAAGCGATATTGCGTAGCTTCTCTGTGATCTACGGCTCCATGTATTAAATGCCGCTCCATTTGAAAACAGGTGATGGAGATTTACCGCTAATCAAGGAACCGGCTTTACTGACGAGATGCGCATGCATATCGCATGAGATATATCACCCAGCCCTACCTTGCAGTCACAAAGTAGTTCAAGTTTGCACTATCAACACAGAGCTTCAGTGAAGTTGACACAGAACACAGTGTATTAGATAATACCGCCAGCCTGTAATGTTTTACATTCGACACATCATTTACCAAAGTATTTATCGCATGGAATTTGTATTGCTGAACACCTAAAAGAAATATACTTATGAAAGAACAAGTTATCTTTTACACTTCATATGGTCAGTTGCCACCGAAATTATCCTGTGCTGTGCTCATAACAGACCTCTTACAGATTTGTTGGGGTAAATAGTCTTTCTCCATTCCCTCATTCACAGTCTGTATCCTGTCAGGACATCTCAGTAGACACGCCCACCTCCTCTCTGACTCCGCCCAGCTCTTTTCGAAGATGCCCACAGGCGGATATGTCTGCCCTGAACCCTGACAGCCCCTCCCCTACTTCATCTTCATCATCTTCATCATCCTCTCCTTCTCTCAAGCATCCCATGTACAACAAGCAGGTTGCTGATTCTTGTATTGTCAGAGTCAGTGTGGAATTTGGCAACAATGGAAACGTTTATAAAAGTATTTTGGTAAGTTGGCTTTAGTATATGGTGATTTCTGCAGTGTCCATGCTTCTCGTCTTTTTTATTTATTTATTTATTTAGTTTACATATTTCTAGTGGCAATAAGTCTGTGGCTTACTACTTAGGTGTCAACTCCAGTGAATCAAAAGTCTTGAAACTTTATCATCTATTTATTTTTAGATAACCAGTCAAGACAAGACAGCTCAGGTGATTCAGAGAGCTCTGGAGAAACACAACTTGGAGGAGATGAACTGCCAAGAATTTAGTCTCACACAAGTGCTTTCCAGTGACAAAGGTAACACTGAAACTCAAATCTATTTTCAAGTAATTTTAGTATTATTTATATACTATTGAAGTATTCATTAATATTTATATTAGATTTTATTTTTGTCATTTTGCTATTTATGGGCGTTAGACATTTTTATTAATTTTTACAAATATTTCTATTTAACTTTTTTTTTTAAATTTCTAGTAATTTTAATATTTCACTTTATTTCACTTAGTTGCAACAATTTTCATGCATTTTTCTTTTTCTTTTTTTTTATATTAACATTATATATTAATTCAGCTTTATTTAAATTACCAAAAATCTGTTGTTGTTTTTTTTTGTTAATGATAATAACATTCATTTTAGGTATTTAGGTGTACGCACAATTTTTTTATGATCATGAAATACATAATAAGTTCAGTGTGTCTATGTTTGTTATGAATAGCATATATTTTTTTAAACTTACGTATTTAGCACTCAATAAATCACTGTCATTTTTTTTTTATATCAGAGCTGCTGATCCCAGACAAAGCCAACGTGTTCTATGCCATGTGCACCACTGCCAACTTTGACTTCGTGCTTCGCCAGCGTTACAAAAATCTCAGCAGAGTGCCTGGCTCATCCTGGAGTCCTGGAGCAGTTCCGAGGTCCCGCAAGTAACAGAACCGTGCTGACAACCCACAACACGGTGGCATAATACATGAAGAACAAAGACTATATAAGCACAAGGACGACTGTGATGAGCGGGTGACTACTGGATGTCGAAGCTCAGATCAATTTAAAAACAGACTGATGGATGCATCACTGAGCTCTGAAGCACCCTGGAGTCACAAGCTATGACAACATCTCACTCAATAATGTCTCACTGACAAATAACAAGGAAACTGTAGCACAGCTGCCACAACAACAGCTCTGATTTAAAACCAGTTAAAACGGAGGAAGAAAGACTCAGAGCATCTGAAATGAAGACCTAGAGAAGTTGCAATAATTGGCCACATCTACTGCCAGTTTATTCAGAGGTTTTGCTTTGAAATGGGAGGAAATGAGAGGTCACACACGTGATAGTTTTACTGAGAAACATCTGTTTGTAGGTGGATGAACACATTTCTTTTAAGTATGACCTACAAATGCCAGCTTTTATGTAGCTAATATTCAGCGATAGGTAAAAAGTGAAATTTATATTATATTTAGGTTTTCTAAGTGACATAATAAAAATATTGATATTTTATTTAGTTTTAATATAATTTTAATAAAGATCACATTATTTTAATTCCAATAGTTTAATGTTTTGATGCATTTCAGTTTTAGAGTATTTAATTTAACTTTTATATGTGCTAATTCATCTCTTTCGTTGTTCTGTGTTGTTCTGTATAGTGCTGTTTCCTTTCAGCTCTTTCTTTTTTGTTTTTAGCTGTATTTATGTGCAATAATCTCAAACCTATAAGCTGTTTCGTCATGTTTTAAGACTTTTGGCATTTGTGCCTGATCTTTGTTCGAATGAAGGATGCTTGCACTTCTTGATCACCTTTTTTTTTTTCTAGAAGTGTGAAATGAAATAACTCATCCATATTGGATATCTTGTGACTTTCTGAGCAAATACAATTCGGAGAACTGAAGAGCACTGGGTGCACTAGATGAATCTCACCGACTGTGTATGTGTTTTGTGAAAGTTAAAGTAAGTTAGTTGCTGAGGTATGTGAAATGTAAGTGCTAGGTGTGTGTGAAATGGTTTGCTGCTAAATAGTGGTGCAGGTGTAGTGTTTCTTGGAAACTACAGCAAGTGTTTTTGCCAAATGGAAGGGGGCCTGAATCAGCATTAAAAGCACACTTTTGCTGTTTGCACAGAAAGCCACAATTCCGGACTGAAATGTGTGTCTGTCTTTGTGTCATTAAAAAGCTAATTTGGCACTCAGTGTTGTCTGTTTTGCATTCTTTTATTTAAAATAATACATCACTTTTTGACTGTTTGAAATATGCTTCCGTTGTGGTTTATATTTGTGGTCATTGGAATTACACAGCTTATCTTTTTAAAACTACAATTCAGAAGTTCCAGTTGCTATTTTTTTAAATGTAATTTTAAATAAAAATAAGGTCTTCAAACATATCTTATGCTATCATTACGCTGATTAAATGTGAAATTTAACTTAAATATTAAAGTAAATAAAGAAATTTAACATTATGAATGAACATATATCAGTTTATCAAAACTAGAAACAAAAACACAAATAAATATATTTATATATAAATATATATATTAGTCATGACAGTGGCTAAGTATATATAGCAGGGGTCACCAGACTCGGTCCTGGAGGGCCACAGTCCTGCAGAGTTTAGCTCCAACTTGCCTTAACACACCTGCCTGGAAGTGTCAAGTATACCTAGCAAGACCTTGATTAGCTAGTTCAAGTGTGTTTGATTAGGGTTCAAGCTAAACTCTGCAGGACACAGGACCTCCAGGAACAAGTTTGGTGACCCCCCGGATATATATGATTATTCTGATGATGAATTTAATTAATACAGGAGCAAAGCAGCACCAGAGCAGCCAATGATTAAAAAAAGGAGCTGATTTGGTCAGATCTAATGTATTTTTAGAAAGCCCTTATATGTTTTTGTTTGTTTGTTTGTTTGTTTAATTTGAAGCAAGAGCAAAGCCACCTCAGCTCTTCTATTTAAAAAGTATTTATTTAAACTTCTTAGTTACATTTAATAAGGATGTAAGATAAATTTTGGGTTAATTTAACAATAAAGTTACGTCAAACAAACAAAAACCCTGGAATGATACGCTTGGCCAGCATCATCATATTCTACCGCCTAACGCATGATGGCGCTCCCGCCCATTTTTTGAATTTTTAAAATTTTGATCGTTTGGAGTTCAACTTGAGGCTGGAGTCTATATGCTCAGGTGGGTTCAGTTACTTCTCCTGTTTTTACTAATAAGTCTTTTAAAACTGAATTCCACTTTAGTGACTAATATTTGGACGTTATTTAGTACGTTCTTGTCCAGCAATAGCACAAAGTCGTCGTTTTAAGGTACTGCCTGTTGGTAGCGCAGGTCAGGATGGACCAACTCCAACTGTTTATAATTACAGTTGTTTTTAAGCACTTTACAACTATTTATGTTGAGGTACTTCATTTCTATAATGTGTATGCAGTCTCATTTCAAACAGTACACCTGGTTATCCTGTAGAGGGAAGCAGAGTTTCATGCGTAAAGTTATTACACTAATTTATCCCATATTGTCTTGCATCATCGGCCTGGCATTCATTTTTGGGATCATGAAAACCAAAATATATGCGTTACCTCATGAGTACTTCCTAAAACAACTAAATCAATTATTTTAAAAACGTAGCTCTGTTAAATGAGGCTTAGACTCCAAATGAGAAAACAGGACTCCATTTTCCACGATGACACAAATACATAGGGAATGTCAGACTGAAAATTCAGATCTTTAGTCTTGAAAATTAATGTTTAGTTTAAAAAAAAGTCATAATTTACTAATCCTTATGTTATTTCAAACCTGTATGACTTATTTCTTCCATGGAACACAAATGAAAAAAACAGGATCCTCACTCACTTGTGTGCTGCTTAATGTTTTTGGATTTTTTTTATTACACAAAAAAGTGGATCATGGGACACACAAAAAAGAGATATTAAGACATTCATGCTGCGCTTTTCCACAAAATGAACGGTGAACAGTAAATGAAGATTAAATACCAAACAATAATGGAAACTTCTTGACTTCTACACTATATTTCTAGTCTTATGAAGTCAATAGCATCAGCTTTAGCTATCAAATCTCATTCAGATGTATGATTTTATATTTATAAACATAACTGGAGTGAGTCATAATGGTCAACTAACCGATTAGTCATCCAGTCCTTCAGCAACCAAGGTTGTTTTCTTGTTTATCTACATCTTTTTCTACTTTTAATTTTATATACTTTAATTTAGCATACTCCATGGGTTTTCTCTTTGAAAATATTTTATGTTTTAATTTAGAATTTGTTCTTCAGGGTTCATGTCAGGTTAAATGACAGCCAGCTGCTTTGTTGGTATATGTGTGTGAAAACGTGTGTAAAAAAAAATAATAATAAAATATATATATATATATATATATATATATATATATATATATATATATAATTAAAAATATAAATATATATATATATATATATATATATATATATATATATATATATATTTTTTTTTTTTTTTACATTTATTAATACTATATATATATATATATATATATATATATATATTTTTTTTTTTTTTTTTAACACACATGAACTAACCAATTCAAATGCAAAGATAAATAGTTAGTAATGTATTTGAATGGGATCTATTAAACTGGAAAAGCTGAATCATAATAAATATATAATTTTTTTTTTGTGTGTGTGTGTGTTTAAATAAGAAACCCAACCATATCCATCTCCGGCACATGGTGTCTCCTTTACAGGCGTTGCTTCTTCATGTGATATTTTTCCCCGTCTCTCCCTCCCTGCTTGACCCAGTAACCCAAACAGAAATGAGAAACATGCTCTATCACTTCCCATGTCCTGATGCTGTTTATTAACCTACTTAAATTATCCCAGCTCTCCGGTGTCTCACCTGGACATGATACAGCAACTAATTGGAAACACACTGCTTAGATACTTCTTAGAAGTGTTCTATTTTAGCTCAGCACCAGAAGGCATTTGCAATGAATTGCAAATGGAAGAAAAAGACATCTTACAAAGTGCAAAAGAGGGTGTGTGAGATTCTAAACTTTTATGAAAGTTGCCATGGTTTGCATTATGAGTCATTTAGACTCATATTTTCAATTTGCTCATTTGCAGTTGTCATACATGATGATGTCAGCATAAAAATAAACACCGCAATGTTGGAAAGCACTCACCACACGGTCAAGTGCGGTTCCAGCCTGTTTAAGTGCCTCGTTGGTGTAAGCGAGCGTGTAATTGTGTGTTGACTTCTGTTGCCCTTAGTTTTGCCGTCTATTCCTCGCCTGACTCACCCTCACGCAAAACGTCTGGCCTCATGTGAGCCCTCGGTCACATGTTCGCACCTCCCAGGTGTTTGGATTAGAGCGAAAAGAGCAGGACAGTTCGGGCTGTGGGCGGGAAGCGCTGGAAAAGATGAGAAGAAGATGTGGGCATGGGTGAAAGAGTGCTGTTGTGAACAGACTTCTTTTGTTGTTCCTGTGATTCAGAGAGCTTCCTCCCAACAGCTGCCGGCCACTGCAGGCCCTGTGGTGTGTTTAGTGGGTTTGTTAGGCTGTAGATGTGAAGCTCTGTTACCCATTACCATGATTCCCTGAGTCACTTGTGAGACAGCACAGTCGCCCTTAAAGAAATGCCTTATTTGGCCTGGTCTGAGTGTGTTTGAGTGAGAAGACGTGCAGAGGGGAAGTATAGTGTGGGACAAGATGGTCTCTGAGAGCCAGTTTACAAAAATACAGACCATGTAACTGGCAGGAAATTTGGAAGCCATGTGAATATTTCGATTAATTGATTTTACATTTCTATTATTTAACTTGTATTTCCATAGTATGTACCCAGCTAACAAAAGAATGTTTTACTAACATTCCATTTGACCAATTTGTAAACACTATGGGAAAGTTACGTGTTCTCTGAACATTCTAAAACAAGGTTACTTTTAAAAATTGTTAGACAAACAGTCGACAAAAATGTTCCATGGATGATGTACAAATAACATTTTGCACTAATGTTTTGAGAACGTTATTATAAACCAGGTAGCTTTAAACAAACTTTAAATAATGTTAGTGAGAGAACATTTGTTCGTAACTTTTAGAGAACTTTGCCAGAATATTAACAAGTTTTGAAAAATGTTCCCTGTTTGCGGAGTAGCCTAATATTAGGGTAGTTGCCAAATTTATGAAAGCCTGTTCAGAAAAGGTATTTAGATCTCAGAGTTTTGACCTTTATTTATTTATTTATTTATTTATTGCAGTTTCGAGTTTCTCACAATTGAATTTTTCTTACAAAATTGAGTTTACACATGAAATTGAGTTTCTTTCCATTCTGACATTCTTTCTCAGAATTCTTACTAATTTTTAAATGTAAACCCACATTTCCAAGCACAATAGTCACAATTGCATTTTTTTTTTATTCCATGATGGAATGGTCTTTTATACACATTTTTTTTTTATAATAACTTTTTTTTTAAAGTTGCTTTTGTTTTCTAGATTTTAAGTTAAAATTTATATAAATATTGAGGATGCACCTTACCAATTTAATAAGCCCATTATTTATTTTATTATTATTTATGTGTGTTATGGCTTTAGTTTAAATAAATACAAGGTAGAACGCTTAAAACCTAAGATCATTCATTTTAAATGCTACAAGTGAATTTAAGCTTTAATGAGGGGAAATGAGCTTGTACAATTAAATATCCAACATTGGCAGATGCAATGTGGTGTGCCAAATTATTTTTTAGAAGTCTTTCAATAAATACTAGGTCATAAAATATTTCATGCCAACAATTCATCTGGACACATTCGTAGAAATCTAAGATATTTGAGTTTTCAGTCATATAGTTCTCATTTCATGTTTGCTCAGATTTGTGTTTTCTATCATTTAATTTATGTTGAGAATGTTAAATTGCGTCATTAAATCATTAATTTTGTGTGTTATGGTTGAAAGTGCCTCTGCTCTTAAGAAGCTTAGAAGCTGCTTACATTTGTAGAATGCTTCTGTAAATCAGCATAATGTCTTGAAGATTAGAGTGTTTTTCAGTTAGCATGTCTGCAGGTATGTAGGTCAAGACTGAGCCGTGTAAGGCACTAATGTTGTGCTGGGCCGTAGGAGGGGATCTGACAGGTTGTCTGCAGGTAACTGGACAGAAGGAGACAGATGCTTATCTAATGGATAATCGGGTTAATGTGCTTGTGGCACTACTGAACTTCTAGTGTACTGTACGTGACTAACACTGTCTAGTTCCAAGGGTAAAGTGACCTCAGAGAGATTAAAATAGGTGTTTGAAATATGGGGAGCTAGAGGGGCTCGAGACCCCCTAGTTCCAGTTATAGCCCCTCTAGGTATCTTTAAAATGTAGGCTGAGGGGGGCTGCTCTACTACAGCAGGAGGTCGACACTGCCATGATGCTGGACTGTGGTCAAAGGTTTTGTAGTTAACCACTAAGTTGACACTGTTGGGGGTAACGCATAACAAGTAACTTGAGTTACATAATCAGATTACTTTTTTCAAGTTACTAAAGTATCTGAGTTACTTTTATGTCTGAGTTACTTTTTCAAATACATAATGCAAGTTACCTTGTTTTCCCATTTATTCATATGACACCTCTCCTGTTCCTTTGGAGTGAGGTGCAGATGCACTTCCTTTAGCCTGAGGCTTGTTCATTTCACTTTTGGGTTAAAGGGCTTTTACAGTTGCCAAAAATATAACTTTTGGGTTTTTCGTTATTAAAAATTAATAAGCAAGCCTAGCTTAGGTGACAAAAAGTAACACAAGTAAAGTAATGCATTACTTTAAGTTGTGAATTTATTTACAAAGTAGTGCATTTGTTTGATTAAAAATACAGTAAAATCAGTAAAAATATTACAGTATAAAATTTTCTTTTTATATATTTTAAAATGTCATTTATTCCTGTGATGCAAAGCTGAATCATTACTTCAGTGTCACATGATCTTTCAGAAATCATTTTAATATGCTGATTCAGCAAAATATTTAAAACTGTTCAAAATATTTAAAAATAAAACAATTTTCAACCACATAAATATAATCGTCAGCCAAACTTTTATTTGTAATATTTACATTACCGGTCATATATTATTTTTTTATAATCAAACGTTATAATATATTTAATGAATAATAAAAAATAAAATAGACCGTTTTATAGGCATCACAACTTTATAATGTAAAGAAAAATGGATATTCATTTTGAGACTTGCTAAAGATTACATTAAACAGTGTTACTGAATTATTACTATTTTTAAATTACCTTTGTTGTCATCTTAAAGTTATCTAAATATAAAAACATGACATGAACAATTAAATATCCAGAATGAAATAATCATTTAGCATTTTGTAACTCTTCTTAGAATGAGTTGTATGTGAATAATATTGTCCATCTGTGAGGAAGAGGTTTCATATTTAATTCTATGAAGCAATTGTGATCATAGAGTGATAAGTCAAGAGGATAGCAGTCTGGACTTCATAGAGCTCAAGTGCTGCTTTATTAATATGAAGTGTCCTTGTAAGTGGAATATTGATGCAGGAACTGTGCTTCACACATTATGGATGTATTGATTTATGATTGTAGAATAATGCCTTTTTAATGAAGAGCTTTCATTAGAGCAGTTGGAACATATTTTGTTGCCTTTCACATTTAAACAATCATATGCAAAGTAACACAATGTGCCTACAAACCTTATGGTCCTCGGCCTCACACTGAAGGCAGCTGTTCTATCCACGCACATTTTCCCCAGAACATATGTCAGTCATGTTCTCACATACGCAGATGCGTGCCTGCAAAACAAGCTCTCTCTCTTTCTCCATACCCGCTCTTTCCCTCGTACGCACAGAGTGTGGCAATACCCTGAGCGCTCGCATTGCATAACATGGGCTGACTCATTGCTCTAGTGGCCTAATTCATCCTTCGCATTTAATGGATGAGCAGAAATCTAGTCCTCACTTACACTTCTGCCCCACTTTCTTGGACTTTTTCAAAGTGTAGCCTCAATCACTCACATTGTTTACAATTCCGGCCACTTTCCTTTCATTATTTCAGGGCTGAGACATTCTTTTATCCTTTCTTTTATGGGTGTTAGAATCTTGGCCTTGCTTAGACAATGGAATGATCTGACGTTGGTGTGCATGACATAATAAAGAGCTGCTATTGAGGCTGGGGCTTTTATTGGTGCTGATTATGTAATAAGCACAAATGGTGTAAAAGGACACTTATGCATTAGGTGTGCATTTACAACCTCTTACATTTAATTTCATTAAAGCAAGGTTAAAGCAATACGTGCTTAAATCAACACTTTTCTAATATGTAGCCCTGCTCTTTTTAATTAATAGGACGTATATAAGAAATTAGTTAAAAATGGGTGCTATATATGTACACTAGACCTTACCTTGAACGTCACCTCTGATAACGATCTGTAAAATGATACGTATTGTGAAAAATGCTGTATAGATAAACATGAAACATGAAAAATAACAATTTTAGTTGTCATTGTACACTGCAAAAATGAAAATGAGCAGTCGTTACCTTAAGGATTTATTTCTATCTGATTTAACCCTTCAAAACTTCCCCCAAAAAAGCAAGCTTGCTGAAATTTTACACTCAGGCCAACCAAAATGTAGATGAGCTTGTTTGTTCTTTGGAACAGATTTGGAGAAATTTAGCATTACATCACTTGCTCACCAATGGATTGTCTGGAGTGGTGTGGATTATTGTGATGTTTTTATCTGCTGTTTGGACTCCTATTCTGACGGCACCCATTCACTGCAGAGGATCCATTGGTGAGCAAGTGATGTAATGCATAAAACAAGTGTCTTGTAGAATAAAAAAACTAAACTGAAAAATTTGGCTTGAGAGTTCAAATACTTTTATGGGCCACTGTCTATAAAATGATGAAAGAGCACTAGAGATTTCCTGGGCTTTTATCTGTCACTGATATTACAGCATCTTTTGTGGAATTTTGTGGGAATATTTATTTATTTTATTTTTTTTGCAGGTCTATGTCTCTGCCAGTCACATGATCAAAATCCCTCCATTAGAGCAGACAGTCATGCTGTTAATACATATCAAGCAGAAAAGTACAGATGGAAGGAATTTAGCTCTCGGTTTAGACTTCTTTGACTCACTGTTGCATGCAATCTGGAGCTGCACACATTGGGTGATGTGTCGCTCTGATAGGAATATTTCTCAATGGGGTATCTGTCAATATCATTTCATTCTTTGTTTGGGAAGATTTGGGTTTGATTAAAGTAACTGATTACAAAAGAGAGGATAATGACAGGAATTTGGCGTGTAATGGGTGATTGTGCCACAGGTGCAGCGGAGGATGGAGACTGATTTATAAAGAGTCAAGAGAGTGAGGATGATCAACCAATGTGATAAGACAAAGAGAGGGAGAATAATGAACTAGATTTTTACAATTTCTGATGAAAATGTAAGTGGTGCTTACGTGTCATGATACTTGGGTATCATGGGTGTTACTACTGTCACTTCTGATGTTTTTATGATGTTCTTAGTGCATTCTGAGTTGTCTATATGTTGTTGGTTAAAATAAAATAAAATATATATAAAATAATATATATATATATATATATATATATATAGCATTTTTTATTTAAATTTCTAAAATCTATCTTTTGTAACATTATAATTTCTTTACTGTCACTGTTGATCAGTTTTATGTTTTTGATGAATAAAAGTATTAATTTCTTAAAAAAAATTTAAAAAAAAAAAATCTTACTGACCCAGAACTTTTAGACAGTACCATTTCATTTGGAAATCTCAAAGTGAATCTTTTTTTTTTAAATGGTGATTTTTTTTTTTTTTTGTTTGTTTGTTTTTTTTGTGTGTGTGTGAATATTGTGGTGATTTTAAAACAATTTGACAGAATAGTTAAAATAGTGTAAATAGAATACAGTGTCAATAAATACTAATAAAGCACTACTTAAAAGAGAAAGGAGAGATAAAGAGAGCATAAAGACAGTGAGTGAATGTTGAATGACCTGAGGGCGAATAAGAGAGAACAAAACTGAGAGTGTCATACGCTTTAGGATTGAGGGAATGGGGTGTGGGCAGGGCTGGCTGACCTACATTCTGCTGCCCTTTCACTGATCTGCCTATGTGAATCACACTGCCTCTTTTAAACTCTTACCAACTCTTATTAGACACGCACACATACCCTCATTAGTACATCCTGTGATGGAGTTACATATGATATACACTTGCTTATACGCACGCACATCATTGTGTTATAATGATTACTGTTCCACATGACACACATACACGCTCAGACACTTCTTCCCTTGTTTGCGCTCTCTATTTTTTTGACCTACATCTTAGGCAGCTCAGTTACGTAACCAGAGTTATGTTGTGCTCTGGAATCCCAGCGCTCCTGCAGATGTTCAGAGACAAAACATCTTCTCTTCCCACTCCATTCCTCTCTCTGGCCTCTTTTCCTCCTTGTTCTTCCTCTCCTCATTTAACTTTTCCTCCTTCTCTTCTCTGCTCTAGTTTCCCTCCTTGTCCTGCCTCTGCTCTTTCGTTTATACATACACCAGGATCATTAGTGCACATAGCCAAACTGGGATTCAAAATCTAATTTGAATGTTTTAGTAAACAGAAGAGTTAAACCCATAAAATAAATAAGAAATCTAATCTGCATTATTTCTAGGTCACCAATCAAATATGTGACTGTGTGAACCTTTGTACAAAAGGTTGTTCAGATTTTCTTGTTCAGATCACATGGATCATCAGGTTTTGCACAAACATGTGGCTATGCCAAATACTGAGCCGGTCTGATGAATCACGTCAGTCAGATTGCATTCTAATATGATTTGTGTAAGAAATGTGCTATATAAATAAATCTGGCATTTAATTTAACATTAATTTAGCTTTCTATATTATTTGCATTACGTATTATCGTATATGCAAATAGTCTCTGTTTCCTATAGATAAGGTGTATGAATCATTAAAGGACTAGAAGTCAAGCACTGCTGCAAATCGTTAAAGAATTCTGACCTTTCTCAGCTACACTGCAGCACTTCAAAGTGTTTTTGGTATTCAGTATTGAATTGAATGGTGTTCAGGCTCTGTTCAGTTATTAATGAGATCACAATGCAGCATTCTGCTTACTCCTCTTTAAGCTCTCTGCAGGCTGGGTGACGTATCTGCACCTCCACCCTCTCTCCTCCCCAACCCTCACTCTCTGAATTCCCCTTTTCTCATCCCTCTCCTCCCCTTCACACTGACCTACTTTTCCACTGACCTGCTTTCGTGGTTCCGCATACTCCGAACAAATAAAAAACCCCGAAGGAAATAGGGGGAAAAAAGAGTGAAAAAAGACCAGCGAAGAGAACAAAGCACTGCAGCTCTTGCTAAAAGTCACCTTGCTTTTGTTCTTGCGTTGCCTCTTGCTACCGTAGCAACCGGTAGTGCGGCACAGTTCTGTGCTTGTTTTCATGTGATGTTGTCATCAACAACATGCACACAAATACATTAGACACCTTTTAATGAATGTACTCATTACAGATGATTCGGTTGTAGTTGAATTATTGTAGAACAGGTAGTACTTTTAGATGAAGGTTGTACAGCAGGTTGTGTAAGTGCCATGCATATTACATAATGCCAGACAGGGCAAGTGATATAACAAACTGGCAGTCTGCCAGGAGCAATAAATTAATAAATAAATGACAGGTAATCGTTAATGCTTGAAAATGAGTGTGTCAGAAAAGATCTAGTGGAGAATTAGTGAGAAAGTCAAGATGTAATTTCTTGGGACCAGGGGGTTGAAAAGATTGGATTATGACTTGCACTTCAAGCGATTCTTTTTATAATGTCAGTTGATATCAGAGCAGTTACATAACTTGTTTTCTGCTCTGGTCTGTTTTATTTCTTTGAATTAGTGCCTGTACTTTCAGTATATTTTCACGACCAGTGAACAGTGTGACCGGCTACATCATGTTCCTTTCCAGTTATCTCAAGTTCCTTTAAATTTGCTGTAATTTGCAGCTGACTTTTTTATGACGTTGGTAATTTAATCCATCAATGCATATTTGGAGGAGAGAAAATGAAAGCATTTTTATGTGTACTTCTATTTGTTCACAGCCTGCCGGGTGTGTGTGTGTGTGTGTGTGTGTGTGTGTGTCTCTTTGGGCTGTGACGCAAGTGCTGTGACTTGGCCAGTGTTACATCATATTGGATGACTCTTGCGCCCTGCAGGAGTACAAAGTGTCCCTATGCATTTACAGAGCTCTCATTTCAATTAGTTTATGGTGCTAGGAGGAGAGAGGAAAAGTCAGAAGCTGGAACCATAAAGTCTGTTTGCTTTTCCGTTGGTCTGGTTTTAAATCTTGTGCAAGTGCAGGCTGGTATTGTTTATGGTAACACTTTATTATGGGGCATTAAGGCTTGTGTGGGCTTAGTTGAGAGGTATAAACAATATTAGGCAACTTAAATTCAACATACAACGTTTTATTTTTCTTTCCACTCCTTTAGTGTCATTCTGAGCGCCTTGACAGGTACGTCCACCTCTTTTAACAAACATCTTTTTTTTTTTTTTTCTTAAAACTTCAGTAAATACCACACAATACACCAGGGTACAGAGGTGAAATAGATGAACAGGACATGAAAATACATACATACTGTATCACATTGAGGTGAACAGACAACAGACACAAGAAATATTAACCCAAAAAGAATAATAGCATTGGAATATAAAATAAAATACAATATTAATAATAATTATTATAGAATGCCAAAATAAACTTGATACAAACTTAAAATACTCAAAAGAGAGAATTTGTCTGTACACTTTTTACATAATGGCCAGTGCCAGGCACCTGTTTGGGAACAATAAACACAGATTGTATAAAATCTGATGAAAAAAATTCAGTGCAGAAGCAGCTTTCAGCTGTGGTAAATTCTACAAAGACAACTAGTGGGACTGGATTTGTGTCTAGGTAACACTTAGTCGTGTGCTGCAGCATTTTACTGTTAACTTTTATACGCAACAGTTAATGGGTATGATGATGCAATGAGCTACACGCACCAAAGGAGAAACTCTCCAGTTCTGCGTAACCTCAACTGTTTCTTCTCATGAGGTAGCATATGAGGCGTCTCTGAAACCTGACCACAGAGGACACGACCATCTTGAGATGGCAATGATATATCTTACACTTTGTACAGTCCGCATATTAATTCAGCCTCGGGTGAGAGACCGCCTTGACGTTTCTGAAAGGGCTTTTACTCTAATTCGGCTAAATGTCAGGTAGACTTTTTCAAAAAAAGGATTGGTCACAGTGACCTTTGGAGAGCGTCGATCCATCAGGCTCCTTTACAGTGATACAATATAGTAACGTGATGTACAAAAGGTGCTTTTTTTTTTTTTTTCCTCCACTGCTTAACCTTGACCTATGAATGATCGAAACACTATGAAGAGAACATTCTCTCGAATGGTGTGATACAGGGACATAAATACAATGATTTAAAAAATATAATGGAAGCATCAGATATGAACATTAGGAAAGGACTATACAGGAATTCAAACAGTAAGAAGTAGACAGTTCATAGTCTTTCTCCCACTTTTCTACTCTTTAAGATTGACATGTCATTTTTTTTTCATAAAATATATTGAAATATGATATGTTTAGTCATGTCACAGTATTATAATAATCCAAGTGCTTCAATAATGCTAAGGTCCAAAGGCAGAGGAGAGAGACAGGCATTAAACCGGTTAAGGTTTTTCCTCCTGAAATCAGTAGAGAGAAAAGGACTTGTGCCTTTAACTCCATCAACTTGTGGCAAAAAGTACTTGGGTTCTGAGACTACCCATCAATTTAGCTACGAAACATGGTAGAGATATGTAAATATTCAAAGGTGAAGTCAAAGGTTGCTATACAGAGTTTTGTAGGTTTGTTTCGAAAGAGGAAAAAGATCATTTGAAAGGGCTCGATTTCCTCTTCGCAACTTGTTTGAGTACAGTTAAGTGCTTATGAAAGAGAGTGAGAGAACAGAGCTGCATTAAAAGGTCAATGAATTGCTCTTGATAAGAAAACAGACCAAGAACACAAGTTACTTTCTTGTTGTTGTTACGTATAAGCAATAGACTTTCATGCAATTAATTGGTACCATTTTCATTTTTCTTTCTATGGATGGTAAAGGTGACATTTATCAAGTCCTGTCTTAACTCTGTTAAAGGATGCGATGTGCCAGTTTCAGTCATGTTTCTTTTTTCTGCTACCTTGTCCTCCTGAGCTCCTCTTCCCAATTTCCTTCCATCCCTCTTCCTTCTCTCTGGAAGGAGACTGTTGTGTGCATAGTTCATCTGCTGTCTCACTCTCCCCTTCCTTGCTTCCAGAGCTGCTGCCTTGCTGCTGGTTAACCTGCGCTAGCGCCAGGTACGGGTGCTGAGGCAGAGCGGAATCAGGTGACATAGCAGCTGTATTAGCCATGACGTCTTGGGAGCCACCGTTAGATAGTGCTCTATACTTGAGCCTTAGCTTGTGTGGCAGAGCAGTGCCTTTCATCTCACCTTGGTTGTCTCCGTAGTGGTAAGCATCACTGGCGACCATGGTGGGTGAGGATGCTGACTGGTGGATGGCATGATATCCACCGGTATCAGAGGAAGAGGATGAGGGAGATTCATCGTCAGTGGAGGCTTCCTTATCTGAACTGCGTGGGTCTCCGTCGCTAGAGGAGGTGTCCTTGCCTGAGGAGGAGTGCTCTTGGTAGAAGCCATTTGCTTTTGGGCAACCTTCATACGTTAGCACTGGTGGCTCCTCGTTCAGAGTGCCGAGGTAGGGATTGGACCGCTGGTATATGTGGGCTTTTCCAGCCTCGTTGAGCAAATCTGGGGCAAAAGAATTTGGAGTGCCCTCTTGAACCTGACTTCTGCATTGTCCTTGAACGCTCAGGTCTTGCTGCTGTATGACAAACCGCCTGCTCTCCCCGGCATCTGCCTTGCCGTTAGTGAATTCATAGCTTGGTGAATCCAAAGACCTCCTGGCCAGCTGCTGTGCCACCTCTGAAAGAGTCTCTAAACCATCAGGTCTTATTGGTAGACTGCACCCTGTTTGAGTAAAATGAGTGATTTGCCCATTCTGTTGTGTTTGGGATGCCACCTGCTGCTCCATTTCCTCAGCCCTTTGGCTCTCAACAGGGTAGGAGCTGCTTCCAGAACGAAAGAGGATGACGCTTCTTTGGGCTGTGGCGGAAGGAGGGGCTGGGTTGTTGACACCTTCTTGCTGTTCCATTTCTTGCGCTTGGTGATTCTCCAGTCGTCCAAGACTTTGGTGGCCATTGAACATGCCATTAAGAACACTTGCCTCAAGCCTGTTAATGTCCATTCCAGAGCTCTCGTGTTTGATGTCAAAGTTCATAGGTTCAGGACTGTCCCGTGAAGATCCATCAGACATGTCAGACAGTGATCCACGGGGGGAGTACTTGGTTAACGCTGTGTGGCGTTCACTCCTGGTTGGCTGCTCAGCCTCTGAGGAATCAGAGTTCATCATGACCTGAGAAGCACTGGAGTATCCACTGCTTGAGTAATATGGATTTCCAGAAGTTGCTCCGGAACCATTAGCTCCATTAGTCGCTGCCTCCATAGCACTGCTGATCTGCTGGGTCTTCTCCATGTAAGAGGCAGAGCTTATGAGTCCAAATCTTAGTTTCAATTGCAGGAGTTCTGTCTTCAGCCGCACATTCTCCTCATTCAGTGCCATTACCCTGTTCTCCAACACCATGTCATTGAGCCGGCGCTTCTCCCTTGACCTTTTGGCAGCCTCGTTATTCTTGCGTCGTTTTTCCCAGTAGGATGCATCTTTCTTTTCATCTGAGATGAACTCCCGCTTTCGCCGACAGGTCATGTTGGGTTTTGGTTTTATTAGTCTGCCTTGACGAGGAGGGCTGCTGATTTGAGGTGATGGTAAACTCTCACTGTAGTTTGAGAATGTTTCTAACGTTTCCAAACTAGAACCGTTGTTTTGAGTAGGAAGATTTAGGCTTTCCATTGTGGTCCTTTTAAGGCCAATTGGTATAACTGGCACTCAGTGGACATTGAAAATTAATGTTTTAATACTGAAGAGTATTTGTTTTTGATTCACACTTCAAAAACACACTTTAATTGTCAGTATGTTCAATGACGTACGAGGTTCTGTTTTTTCCTCCAAAGAGGAACCGTACGTATTTCTGATTGATGCCTTTTTCCCCTTCTCTAATCAGTCTTTCAAACCTTTCAAGTGTCCAGACTGGTCAAAAAGATGAGAAAAAGATGAAAGGCAACAAAAACAACCGTCATTGGATAGGTGTGTTACAAGTTTAGTTTAGTAGAGATAGTCTTCTTTTTTGTTGTGGTTTAGCTTGTTTTCAGTTCTTTCCAAGTTTAATTTGTTGACTTGGCAAACCTCCTTGTTCTTAATGGGTAAGGTGGCAGTGCAGGCTGGGATTGCTGTTGAACAATAAACTTTCTTTTTCCAAGCACCCCCGAAAGATGTTGATCATTCATCAGATCCGTCTCAGCTCAATGTTTTGTCCCAGTCTTTGATGAACAGATCTGTAAAGACAATGAAACAGGATGTGTTTACTTAAAATGTGCCTACAAGAATGAATCAAACAAATGTGTCATAGAGTTAAAGGTAACAAGAAGTAACAAAGCAGGATAAAGTTATTATAAATGGTGTATTATTTCCAAAGTTTTGTAATTTATTGCACTGGTGACATTGCCTTTTTTAAAACTCTGTGGTAGGTTTATGTACGTAGTTAAGAAGTACTTTCAGTCCCTTAAATTAGAACAAGCATTTAACTTTAATTTGAGGGTTTGTGAAGACCTTTCCCTTACAATTTGCTTTCAAACGTTACAGCTTTGATGATAAATACCATGGATGAATGTCAAATGATGCAATAGCAAAATGTATTCTCTCTATTAATTCGGAAACATCCCAGTGTTCCATTTCCAATCTTGGCAGCAACTGAAATGTTCTGCTTCTCCTCTGTCCTACGAGCTCTAGAGAAATGTAAGTCAGTAGAGTAGCATAGCACAGCGAGTAGGGGATCACGCCGTGCTGCAGTAGGACACATATTGTGTAAGATGCTGCACTGTCACATAATCAGAGACACCTGACTGACTGCCAGGACTGCAGGCAAAGGAAGCACCACAGAAGAGAACTAAAGGTGTGGAATATCCGGAATAACCCTCATTCTCTTTTTATCAGTTATTTGTGATCCAAACATCATTTATTGACAGTAACTAAGAACATTTGGTTTACTAAAAATAAAGAGTACATAATGTACACAACTAACTTTTAACTGACTTCTTACTGTGCTTTTTTTATTATTAGGGCTTTGCCCTTGATTTGTTAGCTCATCCGATTTTGCAGCTTATTGTGAGAATCTGAATTCATGTTACATAACCACGCATAGCTATTGCACCATTGCTAAAACACAACCTCAACACCAGGCATTCTCATAGTTCAACACTAAAAAGAGGAAGAGGAACAAAAATGTACAACACAAACAGCCCATTGTTCTCAAAAGCAAACATAGAACTTTGCATACGCCTATTTTGTTTAAGCCCGATTGAATTTTCCCCTATCTTCAACCACATGAGTATTACTTTGTATTTCTACATTTGTGTGTAACTTTGTCCATTGTGTGGTTGGGCTCACAGCACTGTGGGGACAGAGCATCCTGAAAACATGGAAGCACAAAGTATTTGGTCCATGCATGACCATTTTTCCGACAGCACGGGGGAGGGCGGTGGACGTTGCGCGTGTCCCACTGACCTAGAAACCGGCTGCTCCATAAACACGGTGCGCGCGCGCACTGGGTCCAACGCGGTGCTGTAAAATAGGTCAGTGGGGCGGCAACGGTGTGTGCGTGCGCGGGTGTGTGTCTGTGAGAGAGAGCATCTGAGCAAGTGGGGAGGAATTATAGTGCCTACCAAAAATAGTGTGCTTGGGTGAGGGAGGAGTTAAGGATTCCAATTGGGGGACGAGACAGGAATTTACCAGCACTGCGGAGGTACGAAAAAAGAGCGACTACGTCAGCATCAGAATATTAGATTACACTGGGCTATGAATCACACCAGTGATGCACTGATACGCATCAAATGCACTAGCATTTTCCTGAAACGCATTGAGAAAGGGAGGAAGATTTCAAAATTAGGGATTCTGCTCTTACACCACAAGGATTGTCCGATATGGTCCAGCTTTTGTAATATCACTCATCAGCTATAAAACGGAGAATGAGGTACTGCGCAGTTCAGACTGCAGGTTGTGGCTCGATGCCAGATTGTCATCACAGTCAAGGATCATTTTAGGACATGCTGAGCTAAATTCAAACACCTAAGTTACTATAAATATAGTGTCTATAAACCTTTATTTAATGGTAGATTAGTGATTTAGGATAGGAATGATTTTCAAAGAATAAGGAGGAAGACATGACTGTCCACATGCACATTTGTGTTATTGGTTCCCCCAGCTTGTTTACTTTTCCTCTTCCAAGAATAAGTGTCCATAATTCAGAAAAAAGAGCTTGAGGTCTAGTCAAACACACAGCTATGCACCGTTCCACATGGATAGTGTTTACAACTGGAAGCCTCCTTGCATGTGTTCTCTCAGTCACATGTAGGCAAAACTGTTACGCCTCCAGTCTCCTTCCAACCTAAAGGCCAAGTAGGTCAGTAAGACTGTGAGATACTGTGTTGGCTAGACTCTTAATTACAGGGGTTAATCCTGAAATCACAATAGCTGTCCATGAAAATTGAGTCCACACCAAGTTGTCAAAGTTGGATGCTCTTCAGATTGTATGACCACTTGTGTGCATGTCTTTTTTTTTATTTCTGAAACAAAACCGTTCTTATTTGGTTTTCAGACTGATGCTTAGTATTACGAGAAGTTTGGGAGCAATGTGAGGCAGTTTCAGATTCCTGGCATTGCTGAACAGGGAGTGGTGTTATTGTTGAGGGGCAAAGTGTACTTAGTTTGGGAGCAGGTCAGCTTTTTATGAGCCCAGCATGCAATGGGTATTGCATCACAATTAGTTATAAATTATTAAACATTTGCATATTAGTCTGCTAGTCATGCTTGTGACTAAACCTGCCTCTCTCTTTCCCAACCAAAAGTTTTACGTAGCTTCACATTGCACAATAACCTACCAGACACGCACTCACATTACAAGAATTTAATTAACTGATTATTAGGCTACTGTGACGTGATTATTGAACATTCGCGCATCTGAGGAAGGTATGTCTCTGTTCGCCACTGAACAACCCCTCGCGTGGCATCGGAACGCATTATCCTATCGGGATATCCTATTTTTCAACCAAACGCTGACTTGCAACTAACTTATTGAAATGCGGTGGCACGATTCCCTTGCAATGCACAGACATTAACTGACCCCACAGCTACTCTTGCGTTTGGATTTCGTAATGATCACCACCTCCCCCACGCCACGACCGTCTCGCCTTGACATTGAATGTGAATATGTATGCAATGCACAATGCGAGATAATCTGTTGCTACCTTACAGTTCACGATATGCAAAAATAAACAATAACGAAAAAATCATTGAAAACCAACGAATTTGTCAGTCAGCGAAGCATTTGAGAGGCATGCCGACCCTGAGTCCGTTTCCATGTGAACAATAACATGCCCTGACCACGTTGCAAGGTAAGAGCCTAGCCTACAACTGCTTAGCCTGCTACAAGCTCTGTAAAACACAATGCATACTGCACACATTATGAAATATTACATGATAAACCGACTGCGGTTGAACTCACCGAAGTGAAATAGCACATTCCTTTCGTTAAACGGAAGAATCCTCTTTTATTCTTCAATAAATCGCTCCTCTGCGCCTCTATATGCGGTTTGCCGTCCCGATTCTGGTCTTTCTTCCTTTTACAACTTCAGTCTGGGCTGGAAATGTCCCGCGTGGGTCGTGATCCACTCACCGGCTTTGTGTCGATTAATGTGACTCCCTGAATGTGCTGCTATTCGCTGTCTATCTCTCCCTCCCTCTTCATCCTTATGTTATGTCGGAGGCTTTGCTCCAGTTTTCCTCTCTTACACACACGTACACACACACTTTCTCCTCTCGTCGTCCTCGAATGTGTGTTAGTAGGTCAGCGGTTGCATAACACGGAGCTTTGGGTGCCTAGTCACGTTTTTGTTCATCATGACGATACACAAGCCTCCGCTCCTGCCGAAATGACCGAAGAGGGAACGGAGGTGGTCAAAAAAAAAAGCTCTTCTGCCGTTCACCCTAACGACACTCGCCCTATACCCCGATCACAAACACGTCGGCAGCAGTGTGCGGTTGCTCCAACACGCCTCTGTGTACTCAACACTTCAGCTTCTCTGGAAGAAGGAGGTTACGAGACTGCTAAACTGTTGCGTAAATATTCACAATTACATAAGTTACTTTGGCTCAAAGAGAAGTCTCAGTAGATTACAATCTATCTCACCTTCTATTTTGAAAAGTTAAAGTAGCTACATTTCTTAATTTTTTTTGTTCTTTCTTTTAAACATTATATCAGTAAAATAATGTATTTAATTGCTATTAAATTAAGTGCATTGTTCCATCTCAAATGGAATATTCTGCTTTTTTAAGAAGTTACAGGGTTGAAGGTTTTATTAATAATAATAATAATTGAGGATAAGTATTATAGTAGTGCAATTAGAATATTATATTATTAGTGTAATTAGAATATTATAGCACTGATTATTTACGCTGGGGTACAAATTAGCAGTTACTTTAATGTAAGTACAATGTAACTATGCACATTTTAAGTACATAGTAAAGACATTTAATGTTGCATAACATTTAATTATATACTGAAATATTAGTGATGAGTCTAAAATAAACACTAGTATAATTCAGCTGCCTATTATTTAGTTTATGTAGTTTCACATAGTGATTTTTAGTTGCCCAAAAAAATGCCCAACAAAAGCTTGTTGTTCAAGAAGAATGTATGTCTTGTACATGCCCTGTGTCTTTCAAAACATGATACAGGCCAAGGATACAGTCCCAGAACAGGAAGCCAAGTTCGAGTTACATTCTGAACATTTTATTCTTGTATGCATTGCACCATTTACTCATATTTCGGTTATGTGTACGTGTCTGTGTATGTCATTATTACCCAACATGAATCGGTAGGTTCTTCCTGTTTTACTCTAAGTTCTTTGACCTAAATCATGTTACAGGTGACAGTACAGTTCCCAGAAGGTGTTAATTATACATAAACAAACAAGTAACATCATCTCTCCAAGAACAACTATAGGGTTTTTCAACCGGTTGCTCAGTTTGAATCCTTACAAACCTGATTCAGAAATCACAAATGCACTTGAGTCAGGTCCTTTCGTGGGAATGTTTGTTCAAAGAAAATAAATTTACATTTAAATGGAAGTAGGTCATACAATTATTTTCCTCACAAATTTGCATGTGAACCTCAGTGAGTTTTAAAGGAATGATTCACCCAAAAATGAAAATTTGCTTAACATGTTATCACCCTCAGGCCGTCCAAGATGTAGATGAGTTTGTTTCTTCATGGAAACAGAGAAATTTAGCAGTATATCACTTGCTCATCAGTGGATCCTCTGCAGTGAATGGGTGCCGTCAGAATGAGAGTCCAAACAGCAGATAAAAACTCCAAGTAATCCACACCACTCCAGTCCATAAATAAACATCTTGTAAAGTGAAAAGCAGCGTGTTTGAGAGAAACAGATCCATCATTAAGCCTTTTTAAACTTTAAACCATTGTTCCTGGCTCAAATATGAGTCCTCTATCCATAATATTGCTTTCTCCAGTCATCTTGTCTGAATCGGGAGGGAAATATGCACAGTTCAAGCACTGCTTACAAGCAAAAACAGTCCAAAACTGTTTAGTTTGTCGATAGGTTTTGATGTGAGAGGACATAAGAGAATGGACTTTTTCACAGTTTAAGGTTAAAAATGTCTTGAAAGATGAAACAAACTCATGAAAAAACATTGAAGATTGAATAAAGAAAGTCTTCTACATTTTGGATGGCCTGAGGGTGATTTTAAAAATTTTTTGGTGAACTTTACCTTTAAGAACCTTTTGATACAGTATGTGTATTTTTACCAGTGGCAGAAATAATCCCAAGCCAGCTGCAACAATCTTTATAACATGTAACCTTTTGCCCTGTCTTAAAGCACACTAGAGTATGCAATCCTAGTGAAGTGCTAGGATCAAGAGGGTCACGGTAAGAGACATGTCAGTTGTAGGCCTGTTGCGGTGCTGACGGACACTACGCAGACTGGGGGTGTTGGCCTTGAACTTGCCTTTCCCTCCCCCTCCGCATTCTCCCCCATTCACTCACAGCTGCGTCTGCTACAGTTCCCTTGGCAACCGTTATGCTGCCTGCCTAGCAACTGGTTTTCCCTCTCCCCCTCCCTCCTTGCAGATAGAGAGGGGTTGATGAGGGGTGCTGGGAGAGACAAAGAACCC
>JAFVLL020024786.1:0-28908 GCA_021397915.2 Tor tambroides | reverse complement strand
ATCAGTTAAAAGTTCTATCTCCGTTGTGCATTTTATTCAGCGATAACTGGATACCTTCATGGAGCGTTCAGCGTTGTCAGTAGTATTACTTCTACGGTGGATATGTGGAGTTTCTGCACAAGGGCGCCCTCCGGCTTCCAGAATTAAACTGTGTACTCAGCAATGCTCCCAACACCCTATTTTGGGTAAAAATAGGAAAGATAATACTTTTCTCTAACGAAACAGGATTCCCTGAATTATCGTCATTGATATCGTTATTGCAATAAATACCAGAAATATCGTGATATATTTTTAAGCCCATATCGCCCATACTTAGCAGACTTGAAATAAACTCTAGACAGTCAAGTGAGTGCAAAAGCTCAAATCTGATTTTACTCGTTGTTGCATTCTGATATGTGCCAGGATGTAATTCATGAAGCAAAATAATTTGTCATTTAAAGAGACAGGTCACTCAAAAATGAACATTCTGTCATCTTTTACTCACTCTCATGTTGTTCCAATCCTTTCTTTTGTGAAACACTAAACAGATATTTTTGAAAATGTCTCTTTTTCCCTCATACAACAAAAGGTGATGTTGACAATGGGAAAACCAAGGTTCTTTTTTGTTCCACAGAATTAAAAGTAATACAGGTTTGAAACAGCATGAGGGTGAGTAAATGTTGTCAGAATTTCATTTCGGTTTGAACTATTAACTATATTTGTACAATTACAGACTTGTACTGCATCTAGCTAAATCTGTGCAAATGTTTGAGACATTGTTGAGATCTCTTCTAAAGTAGATATGTGAGATTATCGGGGGGGTTTTCTCAGGAGAAAAATCTGAGAAGCAGAAGACGTCAGTAAAAATCATCTAGCAACCACACTGTCAGAAAAGAAAATGTGCAAAAATTGTACCTTTAGGGGTAAAACAGCTTATCACTGGAGCAGTACCCTCAAAGGGACACCTTTGTACCTTCTTTACCCCTAAAGGGTGCATATTAGTAACTTAGAGTAGTAATATGCGCCCTTAAGGTAATAGGTACTCTTATGGTACAATTATGCACCCTTGAGGGGTAAAGATACAAAGGTGTCCCTTTGAGGGTACTGCCCCAGTGAAAAGCTGTTGTACCTCTAAAGGTAAAATTTTTGCTCATTTTTTGTCTTAGAGTGCATCTTCCAATGCTTTAGCAACCATTCAGCGCACACTCTGAGGTTTGAAGAGTATTACTGCCCTTCAGCAGAGTAACACAAGCTGCCAAATGAAGGCGTGTGTTACACATACGGGCAGCATTTCCTTAACACTACAATAAATCTGTGTGTGTGTTTGAGAGAGAGTCTCAGGTTACACACCCCCGTCGCAGTGCTCTCTGGAATGCACCATTTAAGAACGGTTACGAGAAATTTCTGCAGCTCAATTTCCTGCAGGAAAACCTCTTTACCAAATCTGTCACTTAAAGGCCGATCAATCTGCTACAGTCCTTCTGGAAAACATCCTTACACAGCCGTCAGTTGTAATATGCCTTTAGCTTTGCCTGTTAAGGGTTGTGATTAGTGCCTTAATTACTAAAGACTAATTAGTAATCTGGAATTATTTTATCTGTTAATTAGTTTTTTATTTGGGTATGAAGAACCAACAAAAAATGGCTGTAATCAAATTATATAGCAAGGCCTTGAATGCCAACATAATTACATAACTACAGAAATAATAGAACACAAATGATAATTGAAACATTAAGTTGGTTTCATTACTATAAGTTTCAGATGAAGTCAATAAGGTTAAACGAATCCTAAAGCTGGAAGGCAGAGTTGGCCAATCAGCATTCAGGTGAGAAACTGATGTAATACTGGAATAAAATGTTTAAAAATTAGAACACATCTCTGTACAGGTTATATTACAGACAAATTCATTGTGAGTATGCAGGACTTTACATACTGATCTCATACTAAAAGGTTTCTATGGCAGGAAGATATGCTGAATACCTTGTGTGTTTATATGTGTAAGTGAGTGTGTGCAGTAAAAATGACGAATATGTGCAGCAGATGAAAGCCAGAGCAGGTCTTCCTGCTGTCATGAAGCATGTGATTCAGATGTGAATGAGGAGAAATGTGACAAACACTCCAGCAGAACAGAGAGAGAGAGAGAGAGAGAGAGAGAGAGAGAGAGAGAGATGACACTGCCTTGACCAGAATGGACAAAGAGATCATTCAGTCATGCATACAGTAAACTACACTATAAAATGTTTATGGGGAATTATTCAATTGCTGGGTTTCCAGCCAACTATCTATTTATAAGCAAATTTAGAATTTGCACTTAAAGAAAATATGAACAGAAATATTTGATATGCACACAAAAAAAAATCACAATGTTAATGCACAGATGGATTTTCTGGAAGCCAGAATCTGCTGGAAACAGGTGATGGAAACAGTTCCACATAAACTATGGCATGTTTGGACCATTTGGACACTACTGCAAAGTTGACAGGTTTCGTACAGTTAATCCAAGAATGAAACTCGGAAGCATTTAACCCATTATTGCTCAAAATATGGAGGCCATTCATGTCAATTATGAGATACTGCATTCATTCTGTGCTAAAGTTAATATACATAATGTAGATTATGGAAACATGCAGTCTCTTGTTGAAATTTCAGATATGTGCTTTAAAAATGCATACAATGCAATGTACGATCCTACAATGCAGCTTGACCTGTTTTTTGTTTTTTTTCCCTGCGGAATGACACAGCATTCTAAATACATTATTTTGTTGTTACAAATGGCTGTAAAAAGTTCCACTGAATTGAAAGAAGTGATGTTTTCTTCTGTGAATCACAGTGATTACTGGAAAAGAAAAAGGTTTAGGACCTGGAATGCATTTACCAAAAGCATCATTAATCAATTAAAGTTACAAGTTCTGTCTTTACTAACATAGCTAAACAACTTGTTTCCCAAACCATAGTTCCAATAAACATCCGCAAACAGCATTACAAAAACAGTATGTGTGGTTGAAACTACAGCTTTCGACCTAGTTTTGACTAGTTTCTTGTTAGTACAACGTGTGGACTTACACAGATCATGCTCTTGAGCACAATAAGCAAGTAAACATGTGGTACATTCTACATATTTAATATAGGTTAAATATGTACAAATTTCAAGCTATATAATTTAGTGTCAACAATCAGTGCCATTTTGAATGAACTGCATATATAGCCTAAAAGAGTGTGCTAATTACATACTGTATGTAAGTGTGATTTTAAAAAAATGGCTTTGTGTAAAAGAACTATAATCTGACATTAACTGTGATCATTAACGTCATTAACAACAGCCCTATACTGTTGAACCAATGTGGTTTAAAGGGGTCATAGAATGGGTAGAGAAAAGATCATTTTTATGTTTATTTAGTTTAATGCAATGTGTTTACCTGGTTTAAATAAAAAAAAAAACACTCTATTTTTCACATAATTTACATTATTTTATCTCCTCTAAGCCCCGCCTTTCTGAAACGGGTCGATTTTGACACAATTCACCGATGAAAATCATCGAGGTGTGCTCTGATTGGCCAGCTGTATCGTGCGTTGTGATTGGCCGATTACTCTAAGCGTGTGTCAGAAGTGTTACGCTCCTTACCATATGTGGAATATCAGCCTCCTGAGCAATTAACAGGTGATAATGTCGACTGTACTACCTTATCAATTCGAGCCCGAATCTGATCCAGAAAATGCAGAAGACCAAGCTGATCAGTCAACTCGGCCAGCGCGACTTGATCAGAACGTAGCAGATTGGTAAGGTTTTACTTTAAAAATAACTATTACACCGTGTCTACACCTGACGCGACATTCGTCGCAATGCAACAGCTAAAGTCTGTGAACACTAGACGCGACAAAGCGACCATTGAAAATCATTTGAAATTTGTGTCAACACGTCATAAATATAACGCGGCAGCAGTTTTCTGTCGAACATTTGTGGCGTGGCGTGGCGTGGCGTGGCGTGGCGTCGCGCGCGTCCGGTGTAGACTAATGTTATATGTAATCACTTCAATATACTGTATATACGACGTTATAAGGTTCATAAAACAATCCTCACTGAAGTGCGCAGCACAAACTCGAATATTTGGGTTGTACTGCTCTGGGACAGTGTTGAAAATAAAATGCAGCCACAGATCTCTTCTTATTTGTTCTTTTGGTAGGCCAAACAGAGAGCTTTTTCTTTCCCATCCAAACACACAGCGTCCCCATGACATGGCGCCGACGCACAAGACAACATACAGTGAGAAAGGAACGCCCTCTTTCTTTGCGTATTCCTTTGGGCAGTGTTAGGCAAATCTCCCAAAATGCTGACGTAGATAACTGGGGGTGTGTTTGAACGAGCCGTTTTAGGGGGGTGTGGCAGACTTCTAACTTTAATAAAGAATATCTCTTTGGATTTGAGACTTTAGTCTTTGCAACTTTACAGATCTTCTTTATGCACCAAGAGCTTGTAACAGTCCAAAGAGAAAGGAAAACTTGAAAACTCATTCTAGGACCCCTTTAAGCAAAAGTTTCAGGAAACAGTCGCAACTAGCTAGTTAATTTCTTGCGATACATCATACTATGGAAGTTAAGCAGTGAGTTACGTCATTGTATGGAAAACCAGCCCTGGTTAGAACATGACAACCCAGGCTTATGAAAATACGTGCCTCTATATAAATTTCTGCAACACCGTAATTACATACCTTACTGCATGTTTCGCGGCAGTTTCAAAGAGAAATGTCCAGAGAGTGGCGCTAAAATACCTGACCATGGAACATATTTATTATGTTGGTACAGGCACGTATTGCTACGTTTTTATTACGCTGCTTGAGGTACGTATTGCGGCTGTTCAGAATTTATGTATCCGGAAAGTGTCGCTAAAGGTTAATGCTCTGTTGTGTTGGAAATATCCCTTACACCAAACCCAACCCTAAACCAACTCGACAGTGTTAACAAATGCAAAACTGATATAAAAACGCATTTGTTGACGCAGCCGTGCTGTTTTAACTACCTCGTGGATTTGAGCTGTTTTATAGAACCATATTTTCATGGGTTTCAAACCGGAGCTCTTCATCACTCAAGTGCAACGCCGTATCATGTGAGCTACCGAGAAAACCTACTGAATTACAAAAATCATGCATATGAAGCTGTATATGTGGCGACACTGTTCAAAAGTATCAGTTCAAAAGTAACAAGTATGGATCTGGACAGACCTTGCCATGGGCTCCAACACTGTGAATTTCAAACATTTGCAACCTTCTTCCCATTTACTGGACATATACATATGCATTTTGCTCTACTATGTACATTTAATCCCCACTCTTTTTTTAAAGGTGTCATATGATGCGATTTCAAGTTTTGCTTTCTCTTTGGAGTGTTACAAGCTGATTGTGCATAGATAAGATCCCTGAAGTTGCAAAGACTAAAGTCTCAAAACCAAAGAGATATTCTTTATCAAAGTTAGGACTCTCCCATGCCCCCCTAAAACGGCTCATTCAAACACGCCTCCACATGTCTACGTCACGATGTGGAAATATTTGCGTAAGGCGTGGTTTCAGTAACCGCAGTAGTGTTGATGCAGCCGTGTCAGGGAGAAGCTGTGTGTTTCTAGGCGAAAGCAAAAGCACTTTATTTGGCCTTCCGAAAGTAGATGCATTTAGGAATCATTGATTACTTACAACAGAACAGAAACGCATTTTATGGACGACAGTTTTGTGAACCTAGGAGAGGAGGTAATTCTGACTTTGCTATGACAATCTGGCACTTCTGAATCAGCAACTGTAAGTATGTTTTGTTATTAGTTTAAGTATTTGCTATATTTGTGCGTCGTGTGTGTGTGTGTGTGTGAGTGTGTGTGTGTGTGTGTGTGTGCGCACGTGTGAGAGAGAGAGAGAGAGAGACAGGGTCACATCTCAGCACATCAGCTATCTTAATCGCGGCTTGTGTGTGTGTGTGTGTGAGAGAGAGAGAGACGGTCACATCACAGCGGAGTATACAGCCCTTCAGAAATCGTCTTAATCGCGGCTTGTTTGCAAACACATACGAGCTTCATCACTGTGTCTGTCACGCGACTCTGTTCCCCTTTCGGGCTTGAACTGATGGTAAAACTAAGGACATTATTAACTGTTTTTACTTTAATTTTGAAAGATGAAGCTCGCGATTATGGAAAGGGGCGTTACATCTCCGACGTGGCTTGTGGTGTTCGGCCAATCACAATGCACTGTACTAGTTCGCCAATCAGAGCAGACTGTGCTTGTCGGAAGGAGGGGCTTTGTAGAAAATGAAGCGTTTGAGAGAAGCGGGGCATAGAGGACCTACAATAATGTACAGTATTTTAAAAATAATGTGTTTTTTGAAAGTTAAAGCATGTCAACATATTCTGTTACACCAAATACACAAAATAATGATCTTTAAAAAAAGCATCATATGGCCCTTTTAACAGTTAAATCACTTCTGTCAATCTCAGGTTTACTTCACAGCTTCTGATCTTTATTCTGCTGTTTTTCTACTCAAAACAGACCTGTGTACATTTTACTACTTTGTATGATTTGTAATTCCACAAACAGTCATGACACTCCTCTGCAGTAACCAAACACCAGCCCAGAGCTGATCAACCTCCAGAGAGCACGCTGCACTGCCAGCTGGGAGTTTTCCTGCCCCGGGCAAGAGCATTAAAAATTCCCAGCAATTCACATGGTGCAAGGTCAGACGCAGGCCACTGAAGATAACACCTCACTCTGAAGTTCATGATGGACACAGCAGATATAGACCTGAATTTCTGAGAACTTCCAACCCATTATTATGAAGTGTGAATCTGGTTTCTCCAAGAAAATATCTGCACCAAAATCATTAACATGGCTATTCTTACAGTGATTATCTTTCGTTGGCTATGATCTTGTGATGTTTGAGTGTACAGTTAACTCAGTCAGTCCAAGACAGCCATGTTCAATCTCTCAGAGAAAAGCCTTAAATAAACAAGCACAGTGAAGGTGGATCATATAACGATTAAACTCACCTCTGCTGCTATTGTCTTCATCCTGAAAGAGAAAGAAGATAAAAGAGTGTTGAAAATGTTTCAAAGACAGTCATGAAATCAAGAGCTTTGTGGGACCAGAATCATGTTCCATTTGAAGTGTAACCCTACTGAGACAATTAATAAATATGTCTGTGAACAAATATGTTATTTAGTCTTAGGGCAGGGACACACCAAGCCGATGGTCGGCCGTCGGTTCTTGTCGGGCTGTCGGCACGCGTCTGTCGGGCTAGTTTGTTTGGTGTGTACCACTCGTCGGGCTCGCATCGGCGGGCGTTTGCCCGATTCAACATGTTAAATCGGCATCGGGACCATTGGGGAAAGTGAGAACTCTGATTGGATGCCTAGTTTTGCGAACGAGTCAGTGCCAGAGAATTAAAGCGAAAGTGATGAAAACAAGTAAGTAAATGAAGGCGGCACAAACAGAAGACTGTTCTAATGTTACGTGATCTTATAAGCATTCCAATATGTGAATATTATTGTAACAACGTAAGCCGCTTAAAATAAATGAAATTATCAACGTAACTGATAGCCTATTCAAAATGGTAAGCAAGCGCTGCTTTGTTTACATTTCATATATCTTAGTTTATCTTGTATATCTTTGTTTCAGTTTCTCCGTTTTAATGATGAATATTTACTAGCCTATTGATAGCTGCTGATATAGACAGCTAACTCATCTCATGCAGGCGCAGAAAGCACATGTTTAATTTGCAGTCGGCTGAAGTCTGTGTGGTGTGTTCACGTGCAACTTTTTTGTCCGGCGCTGCCGACGCGAGATGACGACACCGTCGTCTTTCGTCGCCGCTAGCTCTTTGAAGTCGGCTTGGTGTGTCCCGGCCATTGGATTCTTCATTTGAGCACTTATTAGAACCTAGTTAAACATTCCAGAAAACTTTAAAGTGACAACAAATTTAAATAAATAGATTAAAAAAAAAACATACTACCGTTCAAAAGTTGGGGGTCAGTAAAATGTTTTAATTTTTTAAAAGAATTATCTTATGCTCATCACGGCTGCAATTATTTGATCAAATGACAGTAATGAAAATATTGTAAAACACAATTTAAAATATTTTTTTTTTCTATTTCATAATAAAAATGTAATATTCCTGCGATGGGAAAGCTGAATTTTCAGAAGTCATTATTCCAGTCTTCAATGTCACATGATAATGAAATCATTAATTTGAACTGTGTAAAATAGTATTAATAACTGGTAATAGTTAAATGTGTTACAAATGCTGTTTAAAAGAAATCTCATTTGTATATATGTGTCACACAGATTACTGTGAATTGCATGTTTGCTAACAGTAACTAATCTGTAAGGGAGAAGTAGTTGAAAGCAGCTGATGGTAACAGCATTATCTAGGCGCTTTGTTACCGACGACCGGTGATGGCGAGAGAACAGAACTTTAATCTCTTTATGGGGATCATGTATTCTTTTGACTATTGCCATAAGGTCAGGTCAACTTCATAGCTTGTGTGTCCAAAAAAACGGCCTACTGACTAACCTGTTAAACATCCATTCAAATTTAGGAGCAGAAAAATCTGAAAATCTAAAATAAAATATTGTGTCAATAGGTTTCTCAAACAAAATTCTAAACATCTTTGATTTGATGCCACTATCTTGGCAAATCTGGCAAATCCAGTGATTAGTTCTTCCTTGGAAGTGCGTAGTGTAGCAGCCTGGGAACTTTTCCAGGTAAATCTGTGCAACCAGATATACAATAATTGTGGAAATCCAGACAAACAGATTAGACCTGAATTTTTTTGCAGATTGTGTTTGCCATTTTTGTGACCAAGATGCATCAGATGGTGTATTAATGGTCCACAGTTGTGCCATCAGAAGTGGACACTTGGCAGCATACTGTCCAGTTTAGAGATAATAAAACTAGATTTTCAATAATATATAAATGGCAATTAAAAACTACGAAAACTGTGGTCGGCCAGTTTACATGTTGGTCAGATGTTTCTTTCGTAATAGAACTAACTACCAACAAAGGATTCACCAAAATTTTGGCAACCAAAAATATTCAGCCAAAAATACATTTTAGGTTTCGACCAAAACTGTTTTGGAGGGCTGAAATCATTGACCAAAACTATGGATGTTTGGACTGGGTTGACAATACTGATTTCTCAATTTTAATTGACTTTCATCTTGATGAACCAATGCAAATTCTTAAATTCTAAGAATAATCTAGTTTTCAGCTTATGCATGAAAACAAACTTCACTAAACTTTATTTGTAGCGTGCCTGCCATCCAATAATTGCAATAAGCTTTGCTCTTGGTTACTTTTGATATGAAAGAAAGTCTCAGTTTTCACATTTTGTCAATTTTATAACAACATTTTAAAATGTATGTATGTCAAAATTCAAATGTCATTTTGACACTCTTTAATGTGACTTGACAGATTTCTATAGCCGCATCAATTCTCAGGAAAGCATTTTAATGCCCATAACATACTTGCAAAATGTATGCACTATATTACATATTCATGATAGTGACATCATTATTTAATGCAATTTAAATCTGCCATGAAATCAAGCTTTTACATGTATTAGTCAGTTTAAATTTCAACAATAAATTGGAGTAGAAACATAATATCATTAAAACATTGATATAAAAACCTTATATGCTATTGAAATGTTTATATACAACTCAGATTTATTTGAGTGTTGATTATTAAATATTTTTGAATAATTAACCAGTTATTAAATACACTTCATTTTCAGTTTTTGGTTTTCGACTAAATAAAAACTTTACGGTTTCAGTAAAAATTTAATTTCAGTGCATCACTACTTCCAAAAGTATCCCATAATGTGGCATATAGTTTATAACAAGCTTGACAGCAGCTGACAAGGGTCTCCTAAAGCATCCCATAAAATCTGGATCAGCTGACAGAAATGGTACTTTTGAGACTGGTCAGCTTTAACACTGCAGTGGAATATGCTGAGATACTTATTTCTACAACCCACAGTCGAGTACATTGTGAATTCACAGTGCTGAGAAAGACGCAAAGCAGCACTACAAGGTGTTATGAGGCCCGGTTTTTCCCTGCTTGAGATGCAAACATCATAAATTTCCCTATTAGTGTATGAGGAAAAGGACTAAATGTAAGCATTTAGATTTAAGCACATCTCTGCCAGAGTCTCTGAAGCTAAATTATGTTTAGAGAGGAAGTGAACTGACAAAACCAACTGACCCATTGATCTGGACCACACTTACTGTATGTGTGTATGTTTTCTGTGCACTGACCTTGAGAGAAGACTGTACGGCTGACTCGGGTGGGTACACGATAAAGTGACGGAGCGTGAAGCCAAAGCCATGAGATGTACGGCGTAGGTGCAAAGTTTTAGGCCCTGGCCATGAGAAGGGTTCCTCTTCAGCAGCCGGAGACAGAGCCGATGCCTCGCTGCGCTCACAACCATCCTTCTGTTTGGCCTGAGAAAGAGAATAAACACTGTTAATTAGTCATTCAGATACTTTTATCCAAAGTGGCCACACACTAGTTACAGAGACAATCCACACAGGAGAAAAAAGTTTTTGACTCAAGGGCCCTACGTTCATCCTATAGTTCTACAGTCAATTCTTAGTTACCATTATTCAGATATTTAACAGATATTTCTTTCTTTTTTTATGACCCCAAACTATGCAATGGTAGTATATCACTTTTCCTCACTTATAACACTGATAAGAAATGTTTATTGACCAAATATTTAAATCAGCATACTAGAATGATTTCTGAAGGATCATGTGAGACTGAAGACTGGAGTAATGGCTGCTGAAAATACAGCTTTGCATCACAGGAAGAAACTACATTTTAAAATATATTAAAATAAAAAATTTTTTTTTAAAAATTAAAAATGTAACAATATTTCACAATGTTGCTGTATTTACTGCATGTTGCATCAAATACATGCAGCTTTGGTAAACACAGACTTCTTTCAAAATCATTTTTATGTTCAAATCTACCTTCATTATATAGTTTACTATTGTCTGAATATATGCCACTGTTTTATTGTTTACACAAAATGTGACAATAGTAAAATTTTAGCCTCGATGTCATCCTAAGGAGAAACAAGGAGAACAAGCATTGTGTAATTAGATATTTGAGCACAAACCTTATAGTTACTGACCCTTGTGGTAATGTGACAACTAACCCCTGTCTCACCTATGATGAAGAGCACTTCTTTTTTCACAGTTTATTAATGGTTCTGCACTTTATTTTGCCACATGTGCAGTATAATACTGTTGTCAATTCAAGAAAGGGTCAAAAGAATTTAAAGAGTATGATCTCCAGAGGGTCTTTCCTAATCTATCTGACCCAAAACCGACATGGTAATCAGTAAGAACGAAAAAGAAATGAAAGAAGCTCAGCATTGCACAAAGCACTCTCTGTCCCAATGCAGCAGCAAAACATTTGCCTTTTTAACCTGGTATATCAGCACTCACATTGAGTCTCTTGGTGTTATAAATGATTTTCACAGGCACTGAACTGTATTATGACCAGGATATGCAGATAAACTGTTACTTATGAGCAAACCATGAGACCCAGGAAATAAGCTACCATTCAAGTTCATAAGAGTTCAAAAGAAATTTCTGCACCACTAGAAACTGGCAATGTTATTTATAAGTATTGACAATATTTAAAAACATCTAAATGCATTTTTACCCAATATTTGTGTTCACTTTGTATTTTTATGCTTATTAGTGTACCACATCATTAGCTTAGCAACATGCTAACATCTAACTCAATATGAATTAAATGTAAGTTAAGTCTCCCATGTGTTTTACTTTAGGCACTCTGTTAGATGGTTAAAATGATGCCTTAAAAATCAGAAAGGCAGCTCACTAGGTTTTGGAACAGAACTCTTGTGCCCTGTTATCATGTCATTCATATGGTATCTGAAAACAATGGGTTTCTCTTAAGGGCAGAAGGTATTGAAACAGAGTATCCTGTGAGTGTTTATAAAGCATCGCTGACAAGATTTTACACTTCTCAAATATTTGCCATGACAATGACGGTCACAAAGAAAACGCTCTGACTCAACTGAGACATTTCTTTCCTATTATCAATGACTAATACATATGTACATTTCACGTACATCACAACACAATCTGTGTTTTTTACACTCATATCACTAACGCTCTTCTGGTTATGTCACATTTTAGCGTCTGGGCCAGTAACGTCAGTCCATCCTACGTATACTCAGAGGAAACGTGTGTCATTAACATTATGAAATAATGGCAGTAGATCCCATTCCGCCACAGGGTGTGTGTTTGTGGTGGGTTCTGACAACACCACACTGACTCTGGGTCACTCTGGCTGCCAAACAGACCAGACTGTGGTCTATCCCTACAGGAGATGGATGTATTATAAGGGAATAGATGTATTTTAGCTTGTGGCTGGGCTCAGGTACAGACAGCTGTGGATGTCTCTAGAGTCTGGGCTAGGCTTTTACATAACTGAGCCTGAAAATGACATCACTGGGAGATTTAAATCACTTACATCCAGTGTTGGACACAGTCCACTGCAAAATCGCACATAGAAAGGGATATGGCAAACTAGCATACTAGTATGCAGTGTAGTAAGCAATATGCATCTTGTGCATAGTGTTTTCTGCATGCTTTTAAACCACCTCCTTGTTCATATATTTATTTTCAGATATTTTCTTCCTTCATACAACATATTCTTGAGCTCAATTTCGGAACCTTCTGGCATCATTCATGATGTGAATGATTTTCATTTCTCTTTGCTCTGGTCAACCTGTGAATGCTACCTTGAATCATACACGTGGTTTTCCAAAAACACCCACTATAACATCACAATGTTCCTCTGCCTTTCATTTTTCATTTCCCTACCATTAACCAGTCATATTCTCTATGTGACGGGCACACAACCCTGTTTCCAATGCTAAATTTAACCTGTTAAATTATACATCTGGAAAAAGCTCTCGTCTGAATGGCGGAAAGTCCAGGAGAAGTGAATGGCTCCCCTGTGTGAGACTCCTTCTCACCAGAAACTGCATCGTACAAACCATCCAGTCCATCAAATTGCATGAATAATACACACAATCCCATTGGTCACTGGTTACATTTAAGAACCAATCACATGTTCTGATTTCGTTAGCACGTGCATTTGTTTTTTTTAAATGTTCCAGTTAAATTGGGACTTGGAATACCAGAAAAGTTGGCATGACAAATTCAGCCAAGGTATGGCTCAACCTTCCAATCTGCTGGATCTTTTTTGTTTGCCTACAAAGCAATGAGATTACATTTAGACAGTTTCAGAAGTCACCTGTTTCTTAATATTTCTCTTGAAATATGCAATATGACATTCATTAGAGATCTCAACATGGTCTCAAACTCATACCAAAATCTTATCTCAAAATGAACTCAACCGTTCTTCATCAAATTCTTCAACGACCAAATGATTCATTTTATGGCTCTATTCCCCTACCGGCAACAATTGTCTCAACTGTCTATTTTTTATTTCTCTTAAGGATCGTAAGGAGAAACATCTGAGACAAGGTTGATAGTTAAATGAAAAAATTAAATACATTTCAAGGAAGTCTCCTGAGCTTTGATACAGCAGCCTCTAAACAATAACATATTCTTGCAAATGTTGTCATGACAAAATGCACAAATATGCATGTGCGTCCTGTAGTTATGGCAAGCGTGAGTCACTCTTTAGCCACAGTGGAGCTCCTTGTGAACACAGAAATATCTTGCTTTCCCAAACACACACACTTTTCCAAACATAAAAACAACTCAGCCACAACTCTGTTCTCCAAGTGAAACAATTATCCAATGGGTTTAGGTTAAAAACGTGAGCAATTACCCAATCCAAAGTCTGTTCAATCCCAAGGTTGCTCTACTGGGACAGCTGCTTATATAGGAACAAAAACTGAAACGTGAAACCAGGGCACATACACACACAGTCTTCTTGCTGTGAAAAATATGTTACATGTTGGCTCAATGTAGGAGACCTAACCAACCACCCTGGACGTTAGTGACGCACAAAGCATTCCTGAGAGCCATCTCTTCGCCCCCCTCAGCCTCGCGTAACTCAATACGCCGCTGGGAGCCTCTGTCAATGTGAAAATCCTCCATCCCGCTGCAGCACCAGACTGTCACAATGAACCCATCTTCTCCTGTTTAGTTCTGCTACTCTTAACCTACAGCAGACCCAGAGATCCTTACCCAAGACCGCATGCAGTTCCTCGGAGAAGTCTTCTTCAGTCTTCGCCAAGAGACACCCTTCTGGGCCTCCCGAAGTCCCAGCTCCACATCCCCCCAGTATGCCCTGGCCAGGAGCTGGAACCAAAGGCAGGAAGTGTCCGATAAACAGCCATCCACCCCTGTCAGACAATCCCAAGGACAGTCCCCTATTGTGCAGGTACACCCTGGTACATCCATCTGATCTGAGCCTTCCTTCCCGGGCAGAACGCAGTCGGTACACGCCCCATTCCTCTGAGTGAGCATGGCAAAGCCTGCTGGTCCCTGCTATGACTGTTTTCCTCTGTTGATCTTCTGATGATGTGATTCTTTCTCGCTCTTTGCGATCCCTCCCTCTCTCTCTTGCTCTCTCTTTCAGAGTGGGAAGGAGTGCACATGCATGAGGTTTCCATTGAGACACAGAGCACGTCAGGGAGAGAGTGAAGCAGGGAAAGAGACCGTCAGAGCTCAAACCAGCGTACCGCAAGCACACACATCTGCCTGCACTGGACAAGATGCCTTTCTCTTCTTACTTACTATGTTTCTTATTTGTTTGTTTTCTACTGCTCAAATGCAAAGCTACTCTACTGTGCATCTCAAATGTACCTCTAACCCTAAGAATTTGGTATGTAATTCATCCTGCATCATTTGTGCAACAGAACACAAATGATTATAGTGTGATTTACGAGGCCAGAACAGACTTGGTGGTAGGCTCTTTTGGCTTGGGCCAGTAAACAACCACAACCATCTGGCAACCACACAGAACACCCTAGCAACCACATAACAATGCACTGAGAATCACCTAGAACATACTAGCATTGGAAAGGCAAATGTTACACAGGAAAGTGAGACGCTTCTCACCAGAAGATGGCATCCACAGCAGAATTATAAAAGTCGAGGGTACTCAAGGATCAGGGTTGGGAACCACTGAAAATGGTTATGAAGAACTAAGAGGGTACCTTTATGCTTTTTTTTCCTTTTTTTAACCTTTAGGGCGTGTTCACACTTGGCGTCTTATTTGACTAGAAAAAGTTGACAAGAGCGCTTTTTTAGTAAAATAAAAAGCTGGCAGCGTTTTGGTTACAGATAGCAGCCGAGGGTGTCTTTTGTTGCTATAACAACAGCTGCAACGGTAGCGTTGGCTTTTGAAGTTAACAGGGAGGGTTATGTCTATGTCGGTTCACAACGACATTTGTGGGAGCACGACATTATACGGATAAGGAAACTGTATGTGCTTCCAACAATTTAGTCCAGGAGCTCCGGTTGGATGATGCACGGTTTCATACAACTCCTTGTGCTCCGAAACTAATACGATCTGTCTACCGGCTATCTTCTCCTTTTTCTTGTTGTTTTTGTTGTTATGGAAACGACTCGCCACTCGCTTGTCATTGGTCAGCTGTCAAAAAGGCGCTTGACGTAGGGCATTTTTTTCAGAAAAGTTAAACTTTTTTCAACTTGAAAAGACGCTCTGAGCTGCAGAAAAAGACGCCGGCGGTGGCGTTTTAAAAAGCGCTCAGGACTTTTTGGAAAACACGGTTTACTCCATAGGATTATAATGTAAAACAGACGCCGGCAGCTTCAAAAAAGACGCCAAGTGTGAACATAGCCTTAGTGTGTAATATAGCTGTTTGTGATTGTAAATGATCTGCAAAGTTACAAAGCACAAAGTTAATCTCTCCAGCACAAAATACTTGACTGAAACGCCTTGTTTGTTGTCCTGCCATTATTTCGGTGACTTAGATACATCACCATGTTATACATTTGCATAATCAGTGGTTCAACTGTAATTTTATGAAGCTACGAAGATACTTTTTTGTGTGCAAAAAGAGAAAAATAATGACTTTATTCAACAATTCTTCTCGTTCGAGTTACCGTCTTCTGCCATTATCGAGAGTACCACGACGTATGCGTGTGGTTCTGGTGACGTAGGACATAGCTTCATAAAATTACCAATAAACCACTGATGTCACATGGTCTATTTTGTTGATGTTCTTGGTACCTTTATGGGCCTTGAACGTGGTAGGACCCTTGATCTCTATGGAGGGTCAGAAAGCTCTCGGATTTCAACAAAAATATCTTAATTTGTGTTTCAGAGATGAATAAAGGTCTTACAGGTTTGGAATGACATGAGGGTGAGTAATTAATGACAGAATTTTCATTTTTGGGTGAACTATATCCAATCCAATATCAACATCATATTTACCATAGATATAATACTGTTTATAGCTGCTCATGTAGCCTAAATCCCCGAACTAAATCTTGGAATGGGGCATTACAGTTCCGATGTACGCACCCTAAGCAGGTGACCGATCACAACAAACTTGGCCAGTTGACAAATCAAAACAGACTGGGCTTTTCAAAAAAACTGAGCTTTAAAGGGATAGTTCACCCAAAAATGAAAATTACCCCATGATTTACTCACCCTCAAGCTATCCTAGGTGTATATAACTTTCTTCTTTCAGACAAATACAATCAGAGTTATATTAAAAATATCCTCACTCTTCCATGCTTTATAATGGCAGTGAATGGCTGAATCAATAGTCCATTGGAATAGAAGTCCAATAAAGTGCATCCATCCATCATAAAAAGTATTCCACATGGCTTCTGCGTTCCACAATTCTCACCGGAGCTTACGCTATGCCTACTACGTCCAATGTCATCCGCTGGAACGCCACTCTCTCATGTATGTGTATATTACAGTTAGTGGAAGCTAGTGATTTTGGTTTATGAAGTTTTAAATATTTTTTTTACATAAATGCATCGATTCGCTTCAGGAGGCCTTTATTAACCCCCAGGAGCCGTGTGGAGAACTTTTAATTATAGTTGGACGCACTTTATTAGACTTCTATTGGAATATTAAATCTCATTAGACAACCACCCACCCCAAACCACCACGAAAACAAAACAAAACAAAACAAAACAAACAAAACCATGCTAATACTATTAGCACTTTAAGATTTTTTGGGGTGTAAAAAACCATGACCAACATTACAAATATTACATATAACATTACATAGCAGCATAACATATAAAATATTTCCATTTATGCTCAGAAACATGTCATAAGAATTAGGAATGAGTGAGCAAATATCAAAATTTCATTTTTGGTTAAACTATCCCTTTAAAACAGAGCTTGCTTTCCTGTAAACCACAGGGTCATGTCTAATACAGTAGTGAGTGTCTCTCTGTTCATCTTCCCCTGTAGCGTTATGAAAGATGAGCACTCGGTGCCTTGAGAATGGCTCATGTGACCCCCAGCACACAGACCTGCAGCAGACGCTCAGAGTTACTTTATTTTAAGACCTGCTCTCCACAGTGGTCGATCCTGGCCAGATAGGACTTAAACAAGTGCAATGATAGATCAGCATCCCAGCATTAAAACTATGTACCAAAATCACATACAGCACAAAAAACAAACACAACTATATAAAGCTGCACTTCCTATGAGAATCAATAATTCATTCCATAAATCACATGCACAAACACTTTCCATATCCCACAAGCATGTTCTGGGCTATTTTGTGCAAAACACACAGAGAGCCTTCAGAAATGTGAAAACAGGAAACCAATGATGGCATGCTCGTCTTCATTCCTCTACATTGGCATAGCATCTCATTACCACACACATTCCTTTAGACATACACAAGCGCTCGCTCACACTATTGCGTATGGAAAACATATCACAAAAATAACTCGTCCTGCCATGTGAGGCATCCTTGTTGGTGAGGATCAGGGTGAGAGGGAACTCAAAGAGGGCACTGTGTGATCCCCGCCGAATATACCAGCCCAAAAAAGAAGGCATGCTGCGGTATTGGTTGGTGTTCATCCCAATGGGTTTCGCTCCACACAAAAAGCATTCCAGTTCAACTACATATGCATCTAAAAAGAGAGCGGTCATAGTTCAAAATGCATGTTAATGTGGGTGACGTTAAGAATTAAAACATGTTTGGATGAGTACTGAAAGTTCCTATTGTTTATGACACATCATAAGAAATCCTCATAAATAAAAATATATTCCAGCTGGCTGAAGCCATACACTGTGTGTTCATGGAGGTTATTTCATAGAAATAAAGGGGGAAGAACTCCCTGCTGCCATGGAAACAAACAGACCATCACAACAGGTTAGACTCTTGCTTTGCTGTGATGTCACAGCAAGGTTTTTTCCACACACACACACACAAAATGCCATTACATTATGTAACATATAAAAAAAATAAACAAAATATAAAACCAACAGCATTTAATTTAAAGAAAAATGGAAGTACACTTGTCAAGCAAAACATTTCACAAAAAGAAATTTGTAATGTTTCAAATGAATTAAAAAAACGTAGATATATATGAAGTAAATGATCTGAATTTATTACCTAAATGCCAGTGTAAATCATTAGTATGTGATGAATTAAGTATTAATTTAGGCATTAGTGCATGATTATTCATGTACCCTTATTGTAAAGTGTGTTAGAGAATGTACAATACAATACAAATGTATGGTTAAGGAAAGGAAAGGAAAGGAAAGGACGTGACATGTGGCCAAGTATGGTGACTCATACTCGGAATTTGTACTCTGCATTTAACCCATCCAAGTGCACACACACAGCAGTGAGTAGGGCTGGGTATCGTTCAAAAATTTTCGATACCGATACCGATACCGATACCTTGAGTTCGATACCGGTTCCTGAACGATACTTTTTTCGATACCAATTTTATGAAATCAGTTTTAACAAGATTACATTATCTCTCTAAAACTTTGGTTTTAATTTTTCAGCTTGTTGACATTTATACAGACTCAAAGTCTCATCTCCTGAGCCACTGCACAAAGGAGCAAAATATATCCAACACAATAAATCAGTGCAAATAATTTTAATAAAGCTCAAATAGTTTTCAGTTTACACTAGTGCGTGTTCGTTTTAAAACGCATAGCTCAGACAGAATCATCATTTCTATTCATTTATTCTAGGTTGTTAAAGACTTCAAGAAATTGAAAATCTTTATCCACTTTCATAAGTGGGTGTTTTATTTTCTTTCACCATATGTTTTAATGTTATTAAATTCTGTGTTGTAGTATGTCTAATTATTTGAATGCATAAAAACTACTTAGTTTATTCAAATTTATTCTTAAAATAGCCTTATGAAATGTTTTATTTTTCCTCAGAAATTCTGTGTTCTGTATCTGGTTTTCAAATGAAGGCATAAAACATTAATTTCATTTATCTTTTAAATTATTGAAAATCAAACTTTATTTATTTATTTATTTTGGCAAACAAAATTTTACTATTAAATTAAAACATGGAAGAAATGTTGTGTGATCATTACTTTAAAAAAAATTAAGTTTTAATAATTTTAGTAGTAGCCTAGTAGTAGCATTATGTACACTCTGCTGAACAATATTAATATATTTCTGCCGCCGTGTCTTCCAAGTTAAACTGAACTTTTATTTTGACGGGTTGCCGTGAATACCTTTACAGTTCTGTGTGTGTATGATATGACGCTAGTTTTACTCAAATCAAATGGTAAAATGCTCATGGAGTGACTCTCAGAGCAGTTCTGGAGATGTTGTTCATGTGTTTATGTCCTCATTTAGACGGCAGACGCTGAAATGACCGCGAGCGTCACGCGCGCTTCAGTCTGTGTGTAATAAACACAACCGCGCGATATAGAGAGCAGACTGCTCCGTACGCTTTCGAATCGCTCTCGCGGATGTCAAACACTGATCGATCTGCGCCGCGTCGCTTCTAGTCGAACACACCTAGTGCTGCAGGCTTATTGCCTCACTGACGCTGATGAGATTAACCCCTTAGGTATCGAAATTTGGTACCGAACGACAAGACGTTTTTCGATACTCGGTGGTATCGAGGCAATTCGGTCGGTGCCTAAAAAGTATCGAACTCGATACCCAGCCCTAGCAGTGAGTAGTGAACAACACACACGGAACAGTGGGCAGCCAATGCTGCGGCGCCCAGAGAGCAATTGGGGGTTTGGTGCCTTGCTCAAGGGTCTCACCTCAGTCGTGGTATTGAGGGTGGAGAGAGCACTGGATATTCACTCCCCCCACCGACAATTCCTGCCGGACCTGAGACTCGAACCCGTGACCTTCGGGTAACAAGTCCGAGTCTCTATCCATTAGGCCACGACTGCCCCATTAACAGAGTTTATGTCATATCAGTCCGTCAGAAAAACAGTTCTGGGCTTAATTTTTTTTTTTTTTAGTTAGTTATTATTCTTGGCTGGATAACTAGCAGTTTTTAAAAGCCCTTTAAAATTAAATACGAACACAGTTTTGATTAAATAAAAGTACAGTCAAATTTTATCTCCTGTATAGACTTTACAATGACACGTAAATATCTAACATCAACTTACAGTGAGTGAACAATATATTTTTACAACATTAATTAATGTTTGTTAATGTTATTTAATACAAACATTTGATCATTCATGTTTGTTCATTGTGCATTAAATAATTTTAACAGACTGAACTTGTGATTTATGTATTAGTAAATTTTGAAATTAACCCTAAGAAGAATAATTGCTATATAAATATTGTTTATTGTTAGGTCATGTTATCTAACAAATGGAATCTTATTGTAAAGTGTTTTTAATACTACAGTTTCCATCTATTTGATATACACTTAATATATGTAATCTTATCTACATTTATTATAAAAGCTGAGGTTTGTTATTTACTGAAAAGTTATATATTAGCTGGTGTCAATGATCTAAATGTTGCATTTGGTCAGACTCAGACCATTGCTTTACTTAAGTATATTATATTTTCCTTTTACAGCTGCAGGCTGAGGAAGATCATGAAACACACCACCTAACTCTAAAACAGACAACAGTTGTTTTTCAGGGGCAGCAGAAACATGACAAAAACTTTTGGATGAAACTTGTTTACTTTTTCATACTTTTATTACTTGTGGAAAAACTTGAAACACAATTTTAAATAAGTATAAAGAATAGCATTGGTTTTGTACATTTTATTTTTGCTTAACGTTATTAATAAAAAATAACGTTGTTCAATCAGCATGTTTTTGTGTTTTGCTTTGGTACCGAAATTGGTACCAAGAACCGTGGATTTTCACTGCTATTGGTACCGAATACTGAAATTTTGGTACCGTGACAACACTAGTGTGAACACAACTAAAGCTTCTTTGGGTCACTGTATTTTTCTAGTCACTTCGGAGAATAAAGTCTTCAACATGTTTAACACTCACAGACTTAAATGGTAGATTGAGAATGGATCAATTAAAGAGATATAGTTTACCTGAAATATCTAAATTTTGTTATCATTTACTCATCCTTATGTCCTTTTGTTCATCTGCGAAACACAATGAAGGGTGTTTTTTAATGATCAAGTATCAAATACCACATCTAATATGTTAGTTGGAAGGTCACCAAGGCCAAACAAAAACAGGGAGTCAAAAATAGTTGGTGCAGTTCAACAATTAAATGGATAAAAGCATGTTTGCACATTTCAAAGGCTCACAAGCATCCACTTCAAAGAAACCACAATACACTGAGCATCTTTTGAAATCCAGAGTGTTAAAGCCTTGTGGCATCACAGGTGTGTCACTTCAATAGACCTGTTGACCTTTCAGCTATTGACTGACATGTCGTTCCAAAGCCATATGCCTTTTTTCTTCTGTGGAACTGAAAAGGAGATGTTTAGCAGAATGTTCACACTGCTCTTTTGCATACAACGAAAGCACAGTGTTTTTGGAGTGTAAAACTCCAAAAAGAGCAAAAAAAAAAAAAAAAAAAAAGTGTTCCACATGACTTGCGCACTAGTATATTCCAGTCTTCTGAAGAAACAAGTCTTCGCTGTTAACTACTGATGTCTTCTGTAATAGATGCCAGTAGGACAAAACTGAGGGATTTTGAAAGTAGAGGTTATGCCAGAGCAGCTGACAGCACTGAACTAAATCATCTTCAGACAGCAGTGTTTCATTAAAGCTCTTCCTGTAGCAGGTGAGCGTTCTAACCGCAGAATCACTGGCTGTAAAATTAACAGCAGTTTAAACATCCCTCTGAGCTATTGTCTGCCTGCTACCTTTATAAACCAGTAGCAGATTTTCTATACTATGTACTGAACACATACAAAAGACAGTAATATATGGTTACAAACTGAACTAGAGCCATATCTCTAAACTTTTGATAATCATAACAATGGCTTTTCTGATCAGCTGAACGTTGCAGTGGGCACAAACAAAAAGACTGGAGCAGCAGGGAACACTTTTTCTTTAAACGTACGTATTTTTGCTAAAATACAAAGCTTGGGTGCAATGTAAGTTACTTTGGATCAAAGTCTATACCACCACATTACTATTTTGTAATGGGGGTTCCCTTGGTTTTTAAACTTTTTTTGTCTGATCTGTGGTCTCCTCACACCCTCATGTCACAGCTGAGAGCAGCTTTGCCAGGGGATTGTGGGTAAATGTATTAGCAGACTCCAGGCCAAGCAGAACATGCTGTAACCATGGCAGGGTAAGAGTATTGGCGTTGTTATTTGCAGCCATGTTTGGTTTTTTCCCCTTTATTGCTAGGTAAACTAAAACCAAATTAGTGGTAAAGAGGACATCCTAAGGGGAAAAAGTGAGCCAGCTTGTGGATTTGGACTTTCTGCGAGTCGTGGACCCAGAGCCAAACACAAACACATGGCTTTCACTTTACTTTAGTTCAGAACAAGTGGAAAGTAAGTGAATCTCGCAGAAAAAAGGCCTGTATCATATTTCACCACTAAACAAATAAATACATTTTTTGAATAAAAGGCCATTTAAAAAAAAAAAATGCAAAATGTAAAAAAAAAAAAGCTCATCCAAATGGGTTTCATTCCACGTGGGAAAAAAAAAAACAATTCCAGTGATTCTTACAAAAATAGTCAAAAACGGTCTAAAAATTTCTTGGTCATATTTCACCTCAAAATCAAAAGGGATTTTTATTTATTTATTTATTTTTGCAGAATTAATCCAAAATTAAGGACAATATTAGCTGATAGTCCATAATAATAAGGAAAAACAAAAACTCAATATTTATTTATTTATTTAGATACTGGAGTGAACTTTAACTTGGATATTTCTTTTAATTTTTAATTTAAATACAAAGCTTTCTGTAGTCACACAAGTAATTCTTTGCAAACTGTTGAGGTTTATTTATTCAAATCCTGGTGCCCAAGATTTATTGGCCGATTATTAAGGTGGATTTGTGTGACAAAAGGAACAAGGGCGATGCTTCAAGACAAAAGGGATGGAGTGGATCGGCAGCAAGAGATTAGAGCCACAAGACGACCACAAAGAAGCCCGAGGAACCCTGGGCATTCATACGAGAGCGAGGCAGAGGGAAGATTAGGTTCTATTCAGGAGGCCTGAGACTCACAGAGAGGGTAAATTTAATCTGGGCAGACTGCATCTGGACTCACTGAGGTATGTCTTACAGTAACAAAAGCTGCCCTAATGAAGGCTACGGGAAGAAAACCACACTGCAGGGCTCGACAGTGCGAGCATTTCACTCGCATTTGCGACTAAAAATAGATGTGTGCGAACTGGAAAATGTATTTAGGAGCACAAGTGCACCCTGCCTCCCGACCTGGTGCCACTGGCACACTCCAGTACGCTACGCAGGAAGTGAGACAGCATGAACAGACGGGCCATTATGTGTAATAGTGACTCTTATTACTTATTTCCGAGAGGTAGGCAGTTGTGGGAAAGTCATTCCCAAGGGTAAAGGGATATTTTGGCATTTCTGGTCATGAGGAAAGCCATTTTGAACTGTTTGTCTGGCTAAAATGTGGCAAATAACATGCTTAGGACAGTGTTGGGTAAGCTTTGTTAGCCTAGCGCTGAGCATGACTGAACTGAGAAGGCTTAGTCACACTGGTTTTCCCCGTTCACATGGGGAAAAGAAAACAATATCCTAAAATCGTCTACAGACCAAACATCAACATAATCTGTTGGGGAGTCAGTGAGTCACATCTATAGACTGTTTTGGTAAAAAAGAAGAAGAAAAATTAACACAATCTTTCAATTTTTTTATTTTTTTTCACCATCAAATGTGAGTCACACTCTTACCATATTTTAGAGAAGTTCAGTGTATCTTTCCCATGTCTAGAAACCACATGAAAAAATTATGCTTGGTCTACACTGAGGACAATACCATTAACGGAATACAAGTTAAAATCTATCAGCATATGTGGTAGAATAACTGTCATAACTCTTAAAGCATGATACTAGTGTGGCAAAATTACCTACACACCCTTAGTTACATCCAATTTTCACTTTTGTATGATCTGCACCAGGATGGCAGGTGACATTATTCATAACAGACTATGTGTGGAATATCAGAATAGCATACAGCATGCATTTTTCAATGCTAAACAACTGAAATTCAAAGCCCCTTGTGAATAAGAAGTGTGCTTAATTGTATTGAATGTGCACTTTTAGTGTACTTCAAATCTTCAAAGAATATAAAAAAACTGTACTTACAGACAATATAACAGAAGCACTTATGTGTTGACTAACATACTAAAGCACATGTACTTGATTATAATTTTAACTGTACTGTACTGTATTTAACTGTAGAATTACATTTAAAGGTACTATATTTTAAATGTACTAAATTGCTACTTCATTATTACTTTACCATAAATGCTTACATTTGGCAGTTCAGCTAATTGTGTTTAATATAAATTTAAACTATAACATGTTTTCTTTTAACATGCAACAGTGTGAGGAAATATTTTTTTTCAGTTCACACTTAAATATATTCTTTTAAAGTATATTATTTTCATAATATGTACTTTCGTATGCTAAGTATGCTACTTCTTTTTACCAATGGCTAGTACGCTACATTTAACCTCATTTTTAATTTAGCATCATTTTTAAAGTGGCATCCAGGTTTCATCTCAGAAACAGAGAGACAAAAAAAACAAAAAAAAACAGTTCAATTAGTATGAAAACTTTTGGTAGTCAGATCAAATAAAGAGGCAAGAAAGATTTGCTACTAATTCAAACAGAGGGTTGAACGCATGGCATTGTGGGATACAGTATCCATATTGTGCTCTGGTTTTATATTGCACATTGTGGCAAAAGTAGCAGGTTCTCTGGCTATACTGTACATACAGAAAAATTTGCATATTGTGCACAGCATGAATATTATTTCTATTGTGTAGCATGAACACTATTTTAGTACGCCACTGGAACAAACTCCATTGGTAAGGCAAAACCAGATGTTCATGCACCTAGAAAGGTAGTCTCAGCTTAAAAGGATGATTTAGACAAATTTGCAGCTCAATCACAATGAATTAGTCATGTAAACGCTTAAAAAACTTCTCATTTCTGCTTTTAAACCCTCAACTGTACATATAATACAACTGTCCCATATACTTCTATTGTAAGTGAATTACTGTAAATGAATGTTGTTTGATTTACAAACTGAGGGACGACTCAAAATTATTGTCTGTGGTAGCTGCCAGCACTCCATAGATGATCTTAATCAACTTCATGTTGTAAATAACATTATATTATATAAGGACTATTATTTCAAACCAAGCCTGCATCTACAGACGTGGAGAAGATTCCTAGTTCCCTATAGAGAATACCAACAAAGGGTCCAATGGTGGGGGAGCAGGGTCTGAGGTGTGGTAGCTATTGCTCAGTGAAGGGCCCTAGCATTGTCCCCACGGGTCCCCAGACACTTACAGACAAATGCTGCTGTCAATCATACACCCTTTCATTCGTTTAACAGCAGCTGCTCCCGTGCAGAAAAGAAGGCAAAATATGTTTGTGACAAAGAGAGAGTGTGGCGATAATTTGAATATTTGCATTCAGACAGATTCTGCCTGAGGGATTAAACCAAATCTGACAAACAAAACCTATGAAAAATGAAAAGGGCTGTGAATGGAATACCATCAAAAGAGAAAATAACAATATATACAGTCTAGATATGTAGCGGTCTTAATTCTTATAGCTATTTATTTTGAGAATAAGCAATTCTTCCACCGAGTAATGTTGTTCATTAATGAAAGTGTATGCTTTTATGGGTGACATACTGTAGTTTTTATATAATCCAGCAGTTTCAAGTTTGAATTGGAATTTCTAAATTGGAATTGGAATTTACTCACACACTTGGGTCTAGACACTCAACACAGATAAAGTTATCATTCGTACAAGCACGTGATTCATGCATAAACCGACAGAGATGTAAACATTTGGAAATATAAGGAACATGTGAAGGTATAGACTAACTGTGTGGTGTGTCTAATGACTCAAGCTTTCCAGTGGGCTGAAAGAGGCCATAGTCTTTAATGTGCAGCACTGGAAAAAAACACTGACACAAAAGGGGCCGTACAGCAGCAGGGCCAGTGCAAAGTTCTGCTAAAATATCTCTGAGCATTCACTCAAAAATTAAGATTCTGTCATCTCTAAATTATTAAATGTCAAATGTACTCACCCTAAAGTTGTGCCAAACTTGTATGATTCTTTTTCATTCATTGAATACAAGAAACAGATATTTTGCTGAATGTTCAACCTGTTCCCTTCCATACAATTAAACTGAACAGGGACTAAAATGGGACTGTGAAGTTCCAAAAAAGACCAAAAGGCACTATCAAAGTGGTCAATATAACTTTATTAAGTTATACGACAGCTTTGTGTGAGAAAAAAAAAAATCCAGAATTTAAGGGGATAGTTCACCTAAAAATGCTTCATGCTGTTCCAAACTGGTTCGACTTTCTTTCTTCTGTGGAAAATGAAATATATATTTAAAACAGTGTTACTATTGTTATCTAAAATTCAAACTATTTAACATCATTTTTGTTAAAAGAAAAAAAAATCTAATAAATATTGAAACCGAAACTAAAATAAAAAATCAAATTAAAGCTAAATACAAATTATAAAACATAAATAGTATTAAATACCAAGACAGTTTGTTTATAAAGATTCTTCAAAACATATTTTTTTTGTGTTCTGCTGTAGACAGAAAGTCGTGGACTGAAAAACACGAGGGTGAAAAAATTATGACAATTTTCAATTTTGGTTAAACTATCCCTTTATGAAACAGAGAGGTTGATCAATTAAAAAAAAAAAAAAAAAAAAAAAAAAAAAAAAAAAAAAACCTTACTTTGTGCTTAGTTGAAGAAAAAATGAGGATGAGCATGAAAAAAAAATTTGATCACTTAATATTTAAATTCTGTCACGATGTAACAATATCAAAATCTCACGATACGATAATATCTTGATGTCCATGATACGATATTTATTGCATAATTTAAAAAAAAAGGACAAATGAAGACTTGAAAAAAAAATGAAAATTTTGTAAATTTTAAAGCAAAATTACAGGAAAATACAATTCTTTTCCTAATTTCTACACTTGAAAGAGATATTTTGAATGTGGACTGCAGTAACATTACCCATTTAAACCGCCAGCCAACAGCAATTCACACTGCACTCTTAAGCTTTTATCTTGATGGAAACGGCAGTAAACGGCCCAAAACACAACTTTAAAGACCTTTTTATGTTAGAATAAGAAGTTTAAATATATTTTAAAAACTACACTTTTTGCCTAGAAGACCTATCGTTTCATATCGTCATGTGACCACGATAATATCGAGACAGTTTTGCTATCACAATACCACGATATTGATAATACCGTTACATCCCTAGTCATCACTTAAATAACTGCAACAGTCACAGCCTTGCAGATGTGAACATTGAGAGACAGTCACAACAATTGTTTTTGAAAGCTATCAGCTAAGTTTGACTTCATTCATTCTCCAGTGCATGACCAGGTTCAGTTAAAGGGGTCATATGATGTTGCTAAAAAGAACATTATTTTGTGTATTTGGTGTAATGCAATGTGTTTATTTTGTTTAAAGTTAAAAAAACACATTATTTTCCACATACTGTACATTACTGCTGCTCCTCTAAGCCCCGCCTTTCTGAAACGAGTCGATTTTTACAAAGCTCATCGTTCTGAGAAGCAAGGCGTGTTCTGATTGGCCAGCTATCCAGTGCGCTGTGATTGGCCGAATACCTGAAGCGTGAGACAGAAATGTCACGCCCCTTACCGTATTGTGATGGCGTTTCACGTTGCGACCACACAAAAACAATAAAACCCATTACAAACGAGGCATTTTTTGCATCCAGTGGGGACATAATTACTGATTATAATGACATACTGTCTTTTTACGCGTCGCGTTGCATCGCGCGGCGTAAACATTACCATGTCTGCATTTGTGATCGGAGAAACGACAAACAACAAGCACTAATCTACACTGCTCAAAACTTGCGTTTGAATCGTCAGTGGCAGAAATGTACTTACTGGCTGTGAGTCAGAAGCACCAGACTGTCTTGCAAAGTTGGAATTGCCCCTCTTTTTAGAAACAGCCTTTGTGCGAGCCAACATTGTAGCTTCCAAGTTCAGGAAATAGTCCTCCGTAAAATGTGCTGCACACACTCGAATGTTTGCGTTGTACTGCTCTGGAACAGTGTTGTAAATACAACTTAACCACTGATTTCTAGTTGTGTCCTCTTTTGGAGGCCCAAACAAAGTACTTTCGCTTTCACAATGAAACAGCGTCTCCAGGACATGGCGCCGCGGCAGCAACAATACTACAGCGAGAATAATAGTTCCGCCTTCTTTCATTGCATATACATTTGGGCGGTGTTATGAAAATCTCCCCACATCGTGA